>JZLH01S0630290.1:42275-79321 GCA_001188425.1 Eucidaris tribuloides | reverse complement strand
GGAGGAGGAAGAAGAAATAAACCAATATGATAATTATGGTGAAAGCATCCATTTGTGTAGCCAGGGTCGTTGATGTGATAAAATGAATAAAGAAATGTATAAATATCTGTATAATGACTTACAAATTCTTACTGATTATTTGACGGCATGGTCTCTCCTGATACCCACGTTTAAAAATTATATTATCATTACTTTGACGTCACAACATTATTATTTCCGTATCAGCTCCTATTGCATTTATGAAACGTAGACTTTGTACATTGCACCTTAGTTCACCTCTAGAAGTACATGTGTGGATGTTTAACGTGTCTTGACATGGAATCATCTCTGTTTCATTTTCAAGAATTATCTTGCTAAACTCTTAACTAAAGCCGCTGTAAGTAGGTGGTTGGTTTTCCTTTGTGCTGTTGAAGCGACACGCTGGAGCTTGTTTAATTAAGTGAGAGAATAGATAGCTACTAATTTCCATATGTTGCGTTTGTTTGCACTCAGTGCCAACGTTCACTGTTTTAAATTCTTACACCTTTTCAGTCCTGATAAAGGGTGTATTAAAGGTTAGTGACATAATTGGGAACACTTGCAAATGCCTCAAGAACCAAATGAGTTGAAATATATACCAACTGTACACCAGCTGGAGTGGATCTCCCAGCTGGAAGGATTTGTCTCTAATTTGTTTACTTGAGGAGAATCAAGCATGAGCATATTATTATTTTAATTTTATCGGGGCACGATAAAAATAAGACCCATAGAGAGCCACACAGCAGGTTTGCCTGCCTCGAAAGATATTGACATTAGTTATTTCAGAATGAGTCAACGTTTGACTACAAGATTTTCACAGGAGAATCCTTGCATAGTTTACTTGATTCAAGAGTAGTTTCAGCCCAAATTGAGGACTACCCCCAATCATGTCATTTACCTTTAACACTTTGAAAGGTCAGGTTGTTTTTTCTGGACCAGTTTGTAATTAGATATATTATATCGTCACGTTATATTATAATATATTACTGTATGTTCAGATCTGCTGAAAGAAAAGGGAAAATCATTGCCGTTTATTCTGCCACAATAGAATTCACTTTAATCGGCACATAGACTTATAATAACTGTATGATATGATATAATATGGTATATGATATGATATGATATGATATGATATGATATGATATGATATGATATGATATGATATGATATGATATGATGATATGATATGATATGATATGATATGATTTATGATATGATATGATATGATATGATATGATATATGATATGATATGATATGATATGATATGAAATGATATGATATGATATGATATGATATGATATGATATGATATGATATGATATTATTATATTATATTATATTATACTACATCATACTGTTATACGAATACAAAACAGTGATGTTTTTAAAGATTGGGTTATTGATTGGGGGCCTAAAAAACATCTATATGAATCAATCAGCTGAAATCATATCGCAATGTGAGATTATTATAAATAACACCTCTCTAGAGATTGGGGTAAATATTGAGTTTTGGTTAACATCTCGAGCGGTTAAACTTCATCCTTTTTCCATTTGGGCTCTAGTGAGGGCAAATTTTAAAAATCCGCGACGTCAAACGGCACGTGGCGTTCAAAATGGTCCGATCAGCGCGTTAGGCCAACGGTCGCGCAGGGGATAGCCGATTGACACAATCAGGGCGGCTCCGCTCGTCTTGCTACGGTGGCACAGTAACCGTGAATTCGCATTGTGAGGGCAAAATTGAAACTCACAGAAAGAAGCAACATTCTGGTAACATGTCGTTATTTAGGCTTTCTGCATAAACAACAAATTCATGACGTATGGATTTAGACTTTACACACCGTTTGTAAGTAGGCTAAAGCTACGCGTTTGGTATTGATAATGGAAGGGAAGTAATGGACTTGGGCAATCAATAAGGCTGCCAATCTTTAAAGCCTAACGGCGTACAGCATTAAAGAAGTCTTTCCATAATGGGGGGGGGGTTTCAAATTTGTAAGAAATTAAGTTCCGCATCAGCCCGATAGTATTGCATGTGTAATTGTGTTTGAATTGTGTGTAGATATGAGTCCCAGAAGGTGGGTACAAATATATCCCCATTAAAGAAATGCATATATACGGGGCTATAGGGCAGTTTAAAACAAGTCTGAAAAAGAAATAGTTTATCACTTCCTCTCAAGATTTCTGCATAAAGGAAAAACGAGGATTTATAGGGCCTATAATGGTTTCAAAAGTGTCTTATGTTTTTATCAATATCATTTGAGACTATATGATTTCAGGGGCCCAAAGGCCCCAAAATACGATTTTGTTTATGTAATGTGTTGAGGGGGGGGGGGGGGGGGGGGGGGGGGCGGGGGGGGGGGCCCGGGCCAGACAGTATTGAGAAAAATTGCACGTATCAGACTGGTGCCAGTCTTAATGCGATCGCTTTGTCTTTTGCAATATTTGTTTCTTTCGTTTTTTCAGAAGGATGAGTTCTTAAAGGGAATAACATGGATTGGGAAAAGATCCTTACTTTGGGATAAAACTAGCTCAACAAACAAGTGGGCTGCTCGCATCTGATTTCTAAATCCACAGGTCATAATCGTTTTCTTGAAATGGGCTCACCATTCAGTAGCGGCACGCATTGTGACTGTCAATGTGTTTTTGTAGGGCTTTAGGCATGGGATGAATGTCTACAGGACACCAGATAAATTCAAGACGAGTAAACAAACACCTTATTTCGCCGACAAATTAAAAGCTTAAGACAAACCCTTCCAGCCAAGTGTATACATTGGTACATGTTCCACCCTTTCAGTTCGCATTGTATTGTTAAGCCTCTGCCTAACATTCCAATGCATTTAACATGACACTAGACAATAGATAGAATTTCCACGTCTTTAAGTCTTCTAGTGGCAACGGGGCAAATACGCACGCAATACTGCCTCATAAAATCGTTCATTCTTTTGCATGTACCTATGCATACAAAATTTACGACTGTTGTGGGGCCGCTAGTAATAGCGCCCCCCCCCGGCCGGGGGGGGGTGGTTTGTCTAGGTGCAAAGCTGGCTTTGGGAAATGTGACACCCGGTATTGAATTTATTTTCGGCCAACCCGCCTACCCCCCCAAAAAAAAAAAAAAAAAAAACAAAAAAAAAAGAACTCGAGACATTACGGTGGCACCACGCCTAGCATTGCAGTCCAATTGTTTTGAGGGCATTTGGTTTTTTTTTTTCCATTTTCTCGTAGCTTTAATTTCAATACAGGATCAGCGGATGCTAGCATCCCCACCCCATACCTCCTCTTAACTGGCCCCAAATTCATGTGTGCATGCGCTATTAGCAGCCTCCGATAGCTACAGTTCAAGGCATCGATCACGGAAGGGGGAGGAGGGACAGTTGCTCGCCCAATGAAAATATTAGAGGAGGGGGGGGGATTCAAACATATCGATTCACCCCCAATAATTTGACATCTTCAATAAATTCATCAAATGTAATGCAAGTATTTGCTTAAAAAATCATTAAACTTACGAGAAAACTGCTACTAAGCATATACAATTTCCAAAATTCTGTATTACAATTTGTGATTTTGTTGACATTTTCTGACTTTCTTGCCCCTCCCCCATCCAAAAAATGGATCGCCGTCCTTGATTACAAAATTTACATTGATCTATTTGGTAGACAACGGTCCCAGTAAAGTTACCTATTAGCATTATGCAACTTACCCGCTGACATAACGATGATCGCGACAACACCGAAGCAGCGTGATGTCATTGTTGTCATCATATTTCCTAAATTCAATTGATAAAGGAGGATTTAGTTAAAAGCATTTTCGACATTTTTTTTTAAAAGCTGATTCCGTTCTACAGCAATGTAAAATACATTTAGAATTACGTTTAGAATTATGTTTATCATCATTATCATCATCATCATCGCCGCCGCCACCACCACCACCATCATCATCATCATCATCATCATCATCATTATCATTATCATCATCATCATCATCATCATCATCATTATCATTATCATCATCATCATCATCATCATCATCATCATCATCATCATTATCATCTAGTTGCTCTGTTGGCGACTATCAATTATTTTTCCTACCGAGATTTTCGTCCTTGACCTTACACCAATGATAACGGAGAGAGAGGATTATAGCAGTCAAACTTTATTTCATTTCCGACGGAATAAGATACTGTGTACGTGACACGCATACCCTTTTTTTAGAGCAAAAGAAATTCAAATTTTGAGACTCGAACCAAAACAACCACAAAAGTGGTTTCTGGACAGTGTGTTCGAATTAGCCAATACGTAGAACAACACGATGCGAAGACGTAGCAACCGTATGTAGCTGAACGATAAATCATTCAAGAGTCTGTTCTCAAAATACAGCCATAGCGCTCTCTATTGTCAGAGACAGAACGTTCGTAGGAATTATGACTACAAAAATAGAATGGCGGCAGCTATAGCATCTCTGTCGACTACGGTTCCGTCCGCCTTTTGTTTTTATTTGATTTCCTTTATTTCGTTAAAATCATCAAAACAGATATAAAAAAGTTTTAAAAAATAAACTGATATTGTATGTTTAATGTAAGGTTTGCAAAATGAATATAATCATCGAGATAGCAATTTCCAGACTAAAATAATATCAAATGGATAATATTTTAATGACTCAGAGAACAATGCCCTAAAATAATAAACAAACATCACATGGCATGAATTTTATGTTTGTTTGGGGGCTTGTTTATGCATCATTGCTCATCAACGAGTGATATTTGATAAATACAAATCGTGCTGGAACTTGCCCACAGCTTTTGTACAATTAGAGGCCATCAAATATAAAATATAAATAAGTGTATAGGCCTCCATATTTTTGCGAATATCCGGATGAAAAAAAACAACCCCCCTTTTTTGGTTTGCCCCCTTTCTGTCAGTACCATACACATAAAGAGTTTCCACAAGTTTCCTTTAGATGTATAAGGGCACTAAAGTAATATTACAAGTCGATAATTTCAAAACTTGTCGCGAAATTAGTTGGTTTTTTCTCCCATTTGGTTCATCTCTAGAAGCAAAGTCATAAATATGTCTCTATATTTGTCATCATTTTTTACATAGATCTTTAAAGAGAGATTGACAAAATTTTGAGAGGTCTGGACGCAAAATGTCCTGTGTTAGTATTTTAAATGCCATAACAATATCAAATTAGCGGCACCTATAACCTTACCGTGACCTTAATATGACATTCAAAACGGAATATCATATCACCAAAAGTTCGTTTCCAACCTTAATCGGACTCTAGGAGAACACAAAGTGGGTGTGCTATTGCTATTTCAGAAACGTTATTACAATAAACACAGTTTACTACATCTGTTACGTCGTATCCGCATCACAGGTATCGTAATTCTCTGCGTTCTGTTCAATAAATGTGGCCATTATTGGAGGCTTGTTTAGTATTACACGACCACATCTGTTATCTCAAAGTTCGTTTTACGATCTACCTCTGGAAGACAGGAAGCACGGGTTGTTTCACAATGCAGTTAAGTTGATTTTGAATTTGAAGTGTGACCTAACATTACGACAAATCATCATGCACTCAGAACAAATCCAGAAATGTATCACACCCACCATACATGATAATTTTACAAATCTCGAGTGTATATTATACTCTTTACTGAATTCTGTGCAAGCTAATCCATTTTTTCTACATGTTTGTAGCAACATAAAAGACTAAGTGTAATTTTAAGTCCTATTCAAAATTAAAAAATCAAGTTGAATTCTTGATGAAACAACCACCAAAGTACTCACGTTGTGGGTGCCAATGTGTGGGTTCGGAGAGCATAGAAAAGTTCAGCACCGTGTGAGGACGAACATAAAAGACTTAGTGAAATTTTAGGTCACACTGAAAATTCAAAATCAAGTTTAATTCTTGATGAGACAATCACCACAGTACTCACGTTGTGGGTGCCGATGTGTGGGTTCGGAGAGCATAGAAAAGTTCAGCTTCGTGTGAGGAAGAACATAAAAGACTGCATGTAATTTTAAATCACACTTAAAATTCAAAATCAATCTTAAGTGAACCACCAAAGTACTCACACTGTGGGTGCCGGTAAAGGTTAGAATAGTATAGAAGAGTTCAGCTCCGTGTGAGGAAGATTCGACGGCTTTCTCTATTACTGTGAAGACATGTGACTAGAAGTATTTATTTTATACCGTGACTGGACGTCATTGATTTTGATCAGGACAAGTTCAGAATTATCTACTACAAGAGACTTTGTTTGTTTGATGATTAGACGAATTTTATTTGTGGATATCATGACCGCGTGGTGACATCCTCGACTAGCCAGTAAGAGTCATGTGCGTCGTGTAATATTGTATTTTATCGGCATTGCACGGTATGATGTGGTATGGAATGGTATGACATGGTATGGTATGGTATTGTATGGTATCGTATGGTATGGCATGGTATGGTATGGTATGGTATGGGATGGTGTAGTGTGGTGTGGTATGGTATGGTGTGGTGTGGTGTGGTGTGGTGTGGTATGGTATGGTATGATATGGTAGGGGCGGCATTGTATGGTATGTTATGTTATGGTGTGGTATGGTATGGTATGATGGATGTGGTGTGGTGTGGTATGGTATGGTATGGTGTGGCATGGTATGGTGTGATGTGGTGCGGTGTGGTGTGATATGGAATGGAATGGTATGGTATGGAATACTATGGGATGGCATGTCATGGTATGTTATAATAATGATATTATTTTACGGTTTGGAGTGGCATTGTATGGTGGAGTTTGGAATGGTATGGGGTGGTATGGTATTATGAAAATTAGAATTGAAAACACTAGTAAAAAATAAGCAAATTGTAGCGTATTAACAATCTAATTCCATAAGAAAATGCATTTACCATTAGTATTAATCTAAACTTATATACGCCCGTTTATAAAATAGATTTTGACAAATTAATACCGCCTGGTCTTATACACAGAGCTGTATGTCAAAAGCGTATGAATTATAATTTTTTAAACATGAAATACGCGTGCAAAAGGGGCAAGTGGATATTTCATATTCCCAAACAATAATATAGATTCAACAGAATAAAAAAGCAAGGAATAAAGTAATATAGAAACGTCAACTTGATTCGATGAAATCAACGGTGCGTATTGCAAAAGTGATTTTTACATTACTTCCAGATTATAATTCATTTGGTGATAATGTATTATTAATAAACAAGTGACTTGAAGTAATTTACACGAGGTAGTCATTTGACAATGACGAGAAATGTAGATTAGATTGAACGTGGAATAAAACAAGTGTTTGTTTTGTCAGCAATCAAAGTCCCTCTTTTCGGTCATGTCTAAACCTGAAGTGGAATCTTCTTCAAAATAATACGATTAAGACAGTACATGAATACATATATACACGTATATATATATATATTTTGTACATTTTGTTAGGGTGGGGGGGGCGGGGGGGGGGTTTGGGGGAGGGGGGGGGGGGGGGGTGGGTGGGGGTGGGGTGGGAATAATGGCCATGAGAAGTTTTCTGTAATTACCATACAGAGGCGGCGATCCTGGGGGGGGGGGGCAGGGGGCGATCGCCCACCAATAAAAAATTGGGGGAAAACATATCTATCCCCCCCACCAAAAAAAAAAAAATATGTATAATAATTTGACAACTTGAAAAAAAAATCATAATATGCAATGCAAATATGTGTCTTAAAAAGCGTTGGAAAGCCACTTTAAAACTATTAAACATGGCATAAAGATACTATTAAACATACAAAATTGTAAATTTCGGCGCGGTACTGGACTTTTTATCACTTTTGCCCCCCCCCCCACCCAATCAAAAACATGGATCGACGCCCCTGTTATCATAGGTGTATGTGTTTCTTTCCATGTACAAATATACAAACCTAGGAAAAGGAAGAGAATGACATGTCAAGTCATTCCCATGTCATGTTCACTGAAACTAGCCTGTGATCCTACAATAGGAGTTATCGTTGACATGATTGAAGCGTGCCTCGCTTTGAAAAAGAATTTCTTAATGGTGATTTAGATATCGCATATCTATTTATTTTCCTATAACCTCACCAAGTAAATTTGTTATTCGGCGATTGTATTGATGAAATCCATAATTGGTTTACTTTTTGATATTTATGTACGTCTTTGATTGAATTCTTGATTTGATTGCAGGCACAATAGATAGTTGTATATGTTTTAATTTGTATAAATTTATTTAACTCTTAACGTGCCGAAGTTGCAGCTGTGCACCAAATAATACACATCAAGTCCATAGAGTTTCAAATCTTCCGGCATGTTGAGAGTTAACCTACAGAATACCTGATATATACACCTAAACAATTCAAAAATCAAATCAAGATTTAAAAGGGCCGAGGAGTGAGTCCACTTTAATTTAAATTAAATTTTTAACCAGCTGTATACATGTTGAATCCAACTGAATGAAAGGTTAAATTGAAGAGTATAGAATAAGAAATACTAAAGTCACATAATACTACTTTTGAGAAACAAAGGCTCAAAGTTTTCAAATTTGTCTAAAGATCACAATTGTTTGAGTTGTACATCCAAACCTGGTGAGGTTATTTGACACAACAAGATGAATATAGGACATAAACAAACATTGTCACACTTGTCGATTTCCAACAAATTAATAATCAATATTGTGGACTTAAGTACTTCTTCTAAAAATAAGGGTCTCTGGACAACAAATGCATTTCTCGGACAAATGAATGTCAAAAACACGTAACACTTATATTCTTGGAATGTCCTTCATAAGACGGACAATTTGACATGCAATTTGTCATATTTGGACGTTGTTTTAAATTTGACCTCATTTGACCTTCGACGGGAAGTCACCCCATATCTCATAAACAAAGCACAAAATACATGATAAATTTTATATTTTCTTAATCCTTGTAACTAGTTGAGTAATTTGAGATAATTGTTTTAATTAATTAGACCAAGTTAATATTTGACCCCGGTTGACCCCTCCCCTGATCCCTACTAGGGAAGGGTAAATTTGACCAAAATTTTGTCAAAAAAATGACCTGGTATGCAACGACTTCAAAACAATCACTAACTCAATTTGGTCAAAATGTGACTTAAGTACTTCTCATTCTATACTTTTCAATTCAACATTTATAAAGTGTGGTCACTCCTCGGCCCTTTTAAATGCTGAAATAACATTTCAGTCTTTAGAGTGTACCATATACCCTACATCCAAATATTTGTTTTACCTTCTAAAAATGTAACAATTTTTTTAAGTTTCTAAGAGATCGCATGTACCGTATTTTGGACTTTTGGGACCAACTTATTACAATATGCCATCAAGTGAATGATTAACATGACCGAGAGCATGGGAAACACATTGAATTATTTTTGAGAGTCAATCGGGACTTGAGATTCTGAAAGTTAGGAATTTAGAACGACACGGCAAACAAAATATAAAATGATTAAATAAATAAAAAAATGTGAGAAAACATAAGTCAATTAATATCAAATACCTGGTGCAACTATATTTTTTCAAGAATACAAAATACACTAGAACGCACAATGTAACCTGCTGTAGATATAATCAGTCTATAAACAACATTACTTGTCGATTTACTGCCTCAGTCATATGTCCAGTCAGTAGTGATATTATATATGAGATATTTTAGTTTCAATTTGCGTTTTAATTCTTGTCTACGCATGTCAGGTTCCAGAGTGCGTAAGGTCAAGATAGCATTTATTAACCCAGCAAGATAAGTACCGACGTTTTGACGTCATAAAGCGTGTCTGCTGAAACGAAGCTGTACAGATGAACAACTGATTATTTGTTAGTCTTGAGTTTCGTAATATTTCGTATAGAAATTGAGGCGTGATTTTGGTTTTAACCAAATTTCTTTCAACCCCATTTCTTAATAAGTCAATATTGGATGTATACAGCGCACGGGGGCCACTGCCAATACACCATGTACACCCTGTACACCATGCGCGTGTGAAAAAAAAACGCGTAAAAAAGGTCGTTTTTCACGATCCGGCCGATGTACGCGCGTGCAGTGATAAGGGTATTGAAATCGACAAAATCAGGAAAAACGGGTGTACTTTTAACAGAAGGTTTACTTCAAAAGGGTATCTTTTCAGACTTGTACACTTGTTTAGGGTATTCTAAGATCGACAGATAATTACGTGTTTAGGGCCTATTTTGAAAGTCCATAAACGCGCATGGTGTACACCTTGCAATGACAGTGCCCCCTTAGTCTGCAGGCACAGACTTTATTTTGGCACTTCAATTTCACAGCGCCTTGAGCCAAGACTAATCTTGTTGACTAGGGCCCGTGCCACACAGGGCCTATGGAAGTACTAGTCTGCAGCACAGGTTGTTCAGACCCTGATTTGCGTATCACGACGGACAAAGGTTTGAGCCTTCAAACTAGTGCCCCCCCCCCCCGGGGGGGGGATACAGCGCAATAGCGAAAACGTGTCAATATCTTTAAGGGGGCCCAAAACGTGGAAGGTGTAATTTACCGTTGGTGATACCATGGTGATAACATACGAACACATTCAAGATGTGTAAATGTATACATCAATTAGGATATGTTTATTATACGCAGGAAACAATTGATATGAATCTAACCTTCGATAAGATATGAAATTATAATATGAATTATAATTAATTAGTTAATCGATTGATCGATTGATTTGATTTGATTGATTTGATAGATTTATTAATTTGTTGGCTTGCTTACTAAGAAACTGATTGATTGACTAATTCGTGATTGGTTGAACCATTTCATTATCATTTCATGTTTTGAAGTGGTTTTGTATTTACAGTGTTTTGAAATATATAATAGATTTTAAGTTAAGTTTAATTATCATTTTTAATTAACATCACTTATACAACGTATACATAGCACACGCAATAAATTCAATGTTTTCATTTTTTCTTCTTTTTCCTTAGCAGTAAACAACATAAAAAAGCAATGCGTGCAATGGACCCGTGAGCAATGACGGTGTAGGCCTACAGTTTAGTAGAGTTAAGTAAATGAAACAAAGTGCACGTATAGAACGGAGATAATAATTATATTATCACCGTTCTATAATAAAACATATTATAACATAACATAATTTTATGTGCATTTTGTCAATACTTAATCGCCCTGTGTAGGACTGTGCACGGCACTAGTTGACTTATTTCAAGACTGGAAGATCACTATTGATAGAGGGCGATAGAGGGCATAGAGATCACAGACGTACTATAGGTTCACTAGACGTCCATCTTGGCCCCGCCTGCCTGAAACATTAGAAGATTTCATTCCCC
This sequence comes from Eucidaris tribuloides, assembly GCA_001188425.1. Lineage (NCBI taxonomy): Eukaryota > Metazoa > Echinodermata > Echinoidea > Cidaroida > Cidaridae > Eucidaris > Eucidaris tribuloides. The sequence continues at coordinate 68,003 of JZLH01S0630290.1, read as the reverse complement.
ATAGGTACACGTGTTAACAATTAAGGTGTTGAATAATTCATAGGAAAGACAAACTACGTCACCAGCTTCCCAAATAAAGAGAAAACAATTCCTTATTTGAAAATCACTACTTGTCAATTCTGACTGCGACACGCCTCTGCGGGACGTCATAAACGTAATTAGCATAATTGTTTTATTTTTATTCCGGCGAACACGTCTGTCGCAGGCAATGCAAATTTACACAGGCTTAATAGGGCCTGCAATGCATGCCTTTTACACGCAACAAGTATCAACAAAATACAAACATGGCGATCCTCGTTGGACTTGATGATGAGATGGTAGCCCGGGATGATAGATTTTTCTACATAACAGCTTGTTCAAAGAAATCAAAGGTAAATCTAAAGAGATTTAGTTTCGTACAGAATCCGGATTGACGGATATCTGACTCACGGTCGAAACCGGGGTCGAAACCCCGGCCCCCTCAGACAGAGGCTCAGCTCAGGCTAGCTAGTTAGAAACGTATGTTAACTATAACGTTAGACTTCACTAAACGTTAGTAGTTTGGTTAGTGTTACTAACAGTTAGATTTCTACACGATGTTGTGTACCTTAGTTTGAGCGAGTAACCTATGAGTAGCCCAGTAACGTTAGACTCTAACCTAACTAGTCAGGCGTTATCTAACGGTTAGGGTCTGACTATTTATCGAACTGTCTACCGAGAACGACACAGTGACTGTCACAACACAAGGTGTTTTGTGGTCAGGCAGTGCAGTAGCCTCAAGAAACGCCAGTCGCGTTCCGCGATGCGTGTAAGTGCAAGCTAGATCACTCTACTATTAACTTACAGTAAGTCGGCTGTCGCACAAGCTTTGTGTTAATCTCTGAGTCATAACTACCGTTTAGAAATTAGATATAATAGCTGTCAATCTGCGTTACTAAGATTAGGCTGACTTGATTCCTGGACTAGACTCTAGTAAGATTTAATGTGAGAGACCGGTCTAGTTGACAGGTCTGTTTAAAAGGCTTTCGAACTGGTATCTATTAACCCGGGCTAGCAACATTAGTTTTTTTGACGTTTTTACAGGCATACGCTACCGTACTAGACCGCGGTGTCTGTCGCTTTTCTTCGGGACCCTCATTTAATGCCAGTACTTTCAGTACTGTTAAAATGAGGGTCCCGAAGAAAACGACAGACACCATTCGGTCTATTTACCTCAGTACGATCTGAAGATATTTTAAGCATAGATCTAACATTAGCGTTAGATCTAATTTAAGAATATCTGTCAAGGATGTACGGTAATGCATAAAAAAGTAAAAAAATAAAATAAAATTGATACACAAGGTTGAAGCCATTCAGTCTAACGTTAGGGACTTGGTTGGGATCCAGAATTATGCTGCTGGCATTATCAAGCTAGCGATACCGTAGCGTAGGCCCAGGCACATTATATCACTAGTCTGGCGAGTCGTCACGAAGCCTGCACATTAGCCCTAGTTAGTCTTGTTTCTGAACGCCTTCAATTTATTTCGGCGTAGGAGCTATCCCCGGTCGGGGATATAACGGAGGACTACGTTAACGTAGACCTAAGGCCTAAGCTTTGACAAGTTCTGATGTATCGAGTTGGTCAACATTTTTTTTCAAGTTATTATTAAACGATCTCTTAAGTTAGATCTACACTAAATTTTGGCAGGCATCTCCCGTTCTTGACTGCCACCAGTACCCTGCAAATACTTCTGGTCCACATAATTAATTGGACTTTTCTATCTAGGTCCAACAACGTAACCTCCTTGAGACAAGTGTTTTAATCTGCATCCCCCTTATTCTAGAGTCGTTAATTCCAATGCATTTTTTTCTTCAGAAGACAAGTGTTTTAAACTTTGCATCCCCCTTATTCTAAGTCGTCTAGATCCAATTATTTTTTTTCTTTATATTACTCAATTCAATTTTCGATGGTTGACTGCTGTGGAGAAAAGATTATGAAATTGATGATGTATAATTGTTAAGAACTTAAATTTATTTACAATCGTGGTCTTGCCCTGCGCCTTGGTGGTTATTACTGCCTGGGTAATTTTTACAAGCATGAGAATAGAAATTTTGAAATCAAAATATAAGAATCTACATGTGCAAACGTACACATGTTAAATCATTCGTGTAAATTAAGCTTAATTATTTGTGGTCATAAATACACATTTAAATCTAGTATTTAGTTTTTTTGCAATTAAATCTAACGCGTTAGATAAGTTACAACAATTACAAAGTAATTGCTGTGAGAAGTTTACATCTTCATTGCATTCAGTTGGAAATGTGTAGTTAATTTCAATTGGTATTAAATAAATGATAATTGCTGGAACATATGCATTGCATATAAGATCTAGATCATATTACAATTGAGACCCCAAGTAAATTACAAATTTCTAAATGGCTTGACAAACACAATATGATCCATGTATCTCGATCAGAAGATGGTGATATTAATTATAGTAGTATGTGAGAATTAAATGTGACGGATCACAATAGACCTGCGTGGTTAGTGCGAAATCTGAAAGGATGGCTGTCATACTCGATATCGATCAGTTGATGGCCCTCCAAATAGGAAGGATTTTCCATATTTGGAAATCGATGAGTAATCATGAATTATTCACACCTTGAATTGTTAACACGTCTTATCTATGGAAAATGAAAACTTCTATAGATAATGCCAGCCGCCATGTTTATATAACGTAATTTCTAATAGGCCAATCAGAGAGATGGAACCTTTCTAGTGAAACATATGTACTCTGTCGCGTAGAGAGATAGATACTAAGAAAACAAGGCGCTACTGCGTATACCGCGCGCGCAATGCTGCTGTGACGAATTGAAGGGGCTGGGCGCCATCTTAATCCGGGCAAAATTTGCACTTTGCCCAGATTCCCGCCACACGCACAGTATATTTACCGTGGAATACAATTGGTCTTAATCAGAATATTTTGGTGGAGAAGGGTATAAAGACTAACTACAACACAAGCCAATCCCCACACAACAATCTCATTGACCATAGTTGCTATTTTATAACTATTTTTGCTGTTTTGAGGCTAAAATTGCAATTTTTGGATAAAAATCAGATTTTCTGTCAAAAAATCTTTAATAGAGAGGTTTTAACAAGCCCATACTATCAAAACATATGCTCTGAATCCAGAAAATGCATTGTCATCAACCTAACTTGCACTATGTGGGGAGGGGGGGGGGTATTGGTACACTTTTCTGCCAAAATCACAATTTTATGAATTTGGGGTCAAAAATTAGATTTTAATCTGAAAATTAGTTGTGACAAGACAAAACTATGTACAGTATGTGCTATTTTTTTTTTTGGAAAACATTCTCATCAACCCATATGACACCGTTTTGGCCGATTTTGCCACTTTTGGGCCAAAATTATGATTTTTGGTTCACAATTCATAATTTATAACAGAAACAAGAAAAGGGACCGAAATAACCAAAATATCCCTACTTGCCCAATAGAAATGTTTCAGCACATACTTTTACATAGGATTGGTTTATTAAAACCTTTTCATTAAATGTTATGATTTAATTCATTAATTTTGACCATGATTAAAAAGTGACATTTTTTGACCCAAAATGGCCAAATAGGCAAGTTGAAATAAAGTAAGTTGGGTTGATACTAGTACTTTTAGATTCAGCACATGCTTTGACAGCGTTTGTACACAATATAAGCCTATTTACAGTTACATGCATAATTTTAATTTTTAATTTTAATTTTAATTTAAAAAATCGTTATTTTTCATCAAAAATAGCCCACATGGCCTAAATGGGAGTATTATGGGTTAATGCATTTTATGCATAGGCCTATAATAAGTATCATAGGTTTGTCAGAACAAATTTCCAGATTGAAATCTAATATTTGACCAAAATCATAAAAATGTGATTTTTTTTTTAGCCCCCAAAGTGGCCAAATGCCCAACATTGTGCAATTTGGGTTGATAAGAATGAATTTTCTGGAAACAGAGTAGTTTAAATATGATAGGCTTGTTAAAACCTTTCTTTCAATGTTCTGATTGAAATATCTGAATTTTTACCGAAGAATCGATTTTTAACCTCAAAATCGAAAAAACTAACCAAAATTTAACGACTAGGGTCAACAAGTTGTTGTTTTGATATCAGCGCGTGTTTTATCTAATCTTCTTCAGCTTTTCTCATCATGAACTCCGACTAAAAGCAATCATGTTCTATGTGCGTCTCTACGGGAAATTTTTGCCCAGATTAAGATGGCGGACGGCTTTACATATCGGCACAGTGATTTGATCAAGTAAGCCCTCTTGTGTTCTTAAGTATCATATCTATATGAGTATCTGTCAGAGTCGGGCCGTTTGCATGAAGGTATGGCATTCTAACTCTGGAGATCCTTGCACCAAATATGAAATATAGACCTATAATAGTTTGCATTAAATACGCTATATAACACTGTGGAAGACACTTTTAAAAAATTGTCAAACTTTGCTATCTGACGTATCTGACAGTGTTTGAATGGACAAATAAACACCTTAGAACACATAAGTTTGGACAGTTATACTGTCACTAGTACAATATGTGCAGATACAAATTGGCACATTGATGTCCTATCGGGCGATAGAAAATTCTGCAACACAGCTGTCTATGGGGGAAAGCTGGAATGGTCTCTCAATGATTTTTACTTTTTTAAAGCACTTACTGATCGTTTTAAACTGCATTTTTTTCAGGGCTTCGTTTTCGACCATGTCAGAGACACTGGTAGCATGGGGAATCATGCAGCTCAGATTTTTTAAACTGGAAACACTGTTATACAGTGCCTTTAAGTGCAAACTATAGGATAAGACGAAACAATATGTTGCATGATGCATGTTGAAATAGCCCACCCCCACCACAAACAACAACCACAACAACCACAACAACCACAACAACCACAACAACCACAACAACCACAACAACCACCACCACAACAACCACAACAACCACAACAACCACAACCACAACAACAACCACAACAACCACAACAACCACAACAACCACAACAACCACAACAACAACAACAACAACAACAAGCCCAAACCCCCAAACCAACAACAAAAAAAAGCAATAATACAATGAAGCGTCAGTTGTATTTCACAACAGAGAAATAATACCTTAACAGCAACGAAGAAAAACATTACAAAAAACAAAGCTCGAACAAGCAACGAAGAAAAACATTTACAAAAACAAGCTCGTCCGTGTGTGTATGTGTTTGTGTGTATGTGTGTGCGAGCGTGTGTGTTTGTGTGTTTGAATATTTGCGTGTGTGTGAGTCTGCGCGCATACGGTTTAGAGGTTTAAACTATTGTGCATGGTGGACGAGAGAGGGCAGTCTAACGCTATCCACGTCAGCTCAAGATAGGTCGTTGCTATACGGCAAGGGAACAATCACATAACATTTGTTCTTTTCTTCCCTACTTTGTAAGTCTCCTCATTTGCACTAGAATCTACTTATCTGGACCAAGTTTTTCTGAGCAGTGAATATTAGGATGAATCCGTGACATTTTTTTGGTGTAATCTCATTTTCTCCATGAGCTTTTTTTTTTATCCCAAATCCTGAACACAAAACCCGACGACAATATCATTTTCAAATTGTAGTATATTTCTTCAGACCTTTACATCATAACGTCACACACAGCGATAATCTGTCAAACCATACAATCTAGCTTCAATTCAATTCAATTCAAAATAACATTTATTTCCTTCCTGTATATGAACACATGTAACAAATGAATATAGCAACAAACAATATAATGGAAGGAGGCGTGATACCCTAAAAGCACAAGGCCTACGTCGGGGAACATTACAATAATACAGCATACACATTTAAACAAAATTCTCTCTCTGAAATATATATAAAACATAAAACCCCACTATAAAAACAATACTACACAACAAAACAACAAATTCTACGATGAATGTATATTCTATACACAGAAAAATAATAAAAAAATCTAAAGACACTATAATTGATCAATAAAGTTATGTATTAAACCTACTAGAACGATGTTGATGAGAAGCTATGCATATTTAGCAAACGACGATTTTTTTTTTCAGAATTCGTTTAAAATTATTAACTGACATACAAATCTTATGGGTGTTATTTAATTTATTTCAAAGTTTAGGGCCACGAAACGAATGTTTTGTTGGAAAGAGACAGTTCTGTGAGTAGGAATACGGACTTTTTTTTTATTGATCTAGTGGTAATTATGAATTTCACAGTTTCATTCAAACATAATTATGACAAAACTGATCTGGGAGAAGGTTATACATACATTCATACATGAAGATACATTGTTGATATGTGACAGCATCTTTGAATTTTAACAACTTTTAATCGTGGAATAAAGGGTCAGTGTAGATGCATTAAAAGGCTGCGAATCTCCTTTTCAGCACTACAAAAATGCAACAAAAACATTATCTATAGACTATCTATATCTAGGACGTCTATGTGAAATCCAAAGATCAGTAATTACCCAGAATATGAAAAATTCAGCAAAAAGTAAAGTCACATCACTTTAGGTACATGGTTAGACTAACGTAAAGCCCATTGAGGAGTATTATATATATATGTATTGGTCAATAAAGTAATAGACTAACATTGTGGAGCTTCAAATTAAAGAATTGTCAAACTTTGCTATCTGAGCTACATAGTAGGCCAGTGTTTGAATGGACAAGTAAACACCCTAGAATACAAAACATTTTGAAATTTATGCTGCCACTGGCAAGATATGAATGAATAAACAATTAGTTCTAGGGGCAAGTAAAAAAAAGCCTAGATTTACACACAGTAAGTCCATGGGAGGAAATGGGCAGATGAATCCGGTCAACTTACGATTTTCACTTTTTGAAGTACTTATTCTATTTTTTTTAGGGCTTTATTTTTAGACCTTATCAAAGAAACTTGGACCATGGAGGATTATGTAGCTCACACTTTTTTAACTGTGGTAAATGTTAGCCAGTGGCTTTAAGCATCAATACAATTAATCTTTATAAATACATATGATTATACATTTGCAAATTGTGGGAAATTCTGAAAATTTTCACCCGTCATACTTGATGAACACACATGCACTGTAAGGGTTTGAATATAGACTAATATACCACTAGAATTTTTGTCTCAACGAGAAAAGATTTCATATTAAAGTGTAACGGTTAACATAATTCTTCTAAACTAAGTTTCTATAGCTCCTATACGTTGCATAAAGGTTCTCAGATGATGCTTTCTAACATACACTGGTGTACGGTATTTAGACAATGTCAGTTTTTCAGCGCTCAAAAGAGTCGCATTTTCTTTAACTCAGCTGTATAATGACATGTATTATTAATATTATTATTATTTATTATTATTATTATTATTATTATTATTATTATTATTATTATTATTATTATTATTATTATTATTATTATTATTATTATTAGTATTATTAGTATTATTAGTATGATTAGTATTATTAGTATGATTAGTATGATTAGTTTGATTAGTATGATTAGTATGATTAGTATGATTAGTATTATTAGTATTATTAGTATTATTAGTATTATTAGTATTATTAGTATTATCAGTATTATTAGTATTATTAGTATTATTAGTATTAGTATTATTATTAGTAGTAGTAGTATTATTAGTATTATTAGTATTATTAGTATGATTAGTATGATTAGTATGATTAGTATGATTAGTATTATTAGTATTATTAGTATTATTAGTATTATCAGTATTATTAGTATTATTAGTATTATTAGTATTATTAGTATTATTAGTATTATCAGTATTATCAGTATTATTAGTATTATTAGTATTATCAGTATTATTAGTATTATTAGTATTATTAGTATTATTAGTATTATTAGTATTATTAGTATTATTAGTATTATCAGTATTATCAGTATTATTAGTATTATTAGTATTATTAGTATTATTAGTATTATTAGTATTTTCAGTATTATTAGTATTATTAGTATTATTAGTTTTATTAGTATTATTAGTATTATTAATATTATTATTATTATTATTATTATTATTATTATTATTATTATTATTATTATTATTATTATTATTATTATTATTATTATTAGTTATTATTATTAGTTATTATTATTATTATTATTATTATTATTATTATTATTATTATTATTATTATTATTATTATTATTATTATTATTATTATTATTATTATTATTATTATTATTATTATTATTATTATTATTATTATTATTATTATTATTATTATTATTATTATTATTATTATTGTTATTATTATTATTATTATTATTATTATTATTATTATTATTATTATTGTTATTATTATTATTATTATTATTATTACCTACATCTCTTTTCCCTTCATGGTGTAAGTTACACACACGACGATGTCATCGATTCGAAAAAATAAATAAATAAATGCAGAGAGAAATAGGTGAGTGAACAGGCGAGCACTGACACCAATCTCGATTTTTTTTTCCGGGGTATGGGGTTGGGGAGTGGTGTAAGGTTGTTCCGGGATTAGCATATTTTTGCTGTAAGTTGCCTCCTGTATTATGATCTATTATCGTAATGAAATAATTTTGTTTATTGTTTTTTGCGATATTTTTATTATATTTTCCTGTGATCTCTGCCATTCTGTTCTAACAAGACGTATTTTTTTTAAACTAAATGATAAGACCAAATTACATTTCCGAGGTGCAATGTGATTCTTCTTTACTTGCTTATCAAAGGTAGGTCTATAATTTCCACACAGTCAAATTTATTTCAAAGACAAAATAGTTTCTAGCAGTAGCATAATTTATGACATCGAAATGTCACTATAAAATTCTAATTACATGGGGGTGCATTTTGTATTCGCAAATAATTGCTAATTTGATAACACGTGCAGATTTTATTTCCTGCCTCTCCTTTCCCTCTCCTCCATTTACATTTCTCTTTACCGGTTTTAGTAATGTTGTTTGTATCTATTGCACATCCACACTTTGTAAAGCAACAGGCTAATATTAAACCACAGTTTAAAAAACAAAACAAACTGTGAGCTCCATAATCCTCTGTGATCTAAGTGTCTTTGCTAGGTCTAAAAAATGAAGCCCTGAACATTTTGTATATCAAAATGATGATTTAGTGCTTTAAAAAAGTGAAACTCTACAAGCACTCAAATTGACCGGATTCACCTGCCCACTTCCTCCCATAGACATACTGTGTGCAGATCTAAGCTATTTCATTCTCCACCCGAGAATAAATTGTTTATTCATGCATATCTTGCCAGTGGCAGCATAACTTTCCAAACGTCTGTATGCTCGGATATTTATTTGTCCATTGAAACACTACTATGTAGCCCACATATCACAGATAACCATTTTCTTTTTATTGAAGCTCCACAGTGTTAGCCTGTGGCTTCGTTACTTGTTTCATATATCGAAAATTGGTTCCCCATTCCATTATGAATAATGTTGTTTTCGTGTTTTTTTTTCACTGACACGTTAACATTTATGTGGTTTCAAATTGTTTTCAACGCCTCTCATGACAACACATCTGAATAAAGAGATTAACTCAGCTGTCATGTTTCAGTAATCAAAAGATAATAGGTTGCGTTTCAACAATTCTTCGACACCATAACGCTCATTGTATTTCTGAATATTATCACGAAGATGGAAATATAATATCTACTACATGCTAGAATTATGCTGTTTTAATCAGGTTCTTTAACGGGCGAAAACGTGGTGTGTTCAACTCTACATACACACATATTTATATCGACAATGAAAAGTTAAAACCGCTCCGCTCGTTTACTGGGACATCATGTGGCGCCTTTCTCCGTTTCAGTAACCCTATCATAGGCAACATGGTTGCACAAGACAGTTTGACTACGGCGTGGGATTAGTCCTCTGGTAGTCCCATGCATTTAACTCCCTTCACCATCTAAAAATCCGAACGCCAGGCGAGAGGCAGTAGGTACCATTTTTCTTAATGGTCTTTGGTATGACCCAACCACGGGCCGGAACCCGCAACCTTCCGGACCAGAAATGGACGCTCTACAACTGAGCCAATCCTCCCGTTCGATGGCCGACAATAATTAGTTTTTGCCACGTGATTTCTGCCAATGAGGTTTGCAAGAAAGTGTTTCTACGCAGGATATAAAGCGATCTAATAGACTGTATCGTTCCTTTACACACACACACACACACACACACACACACACACACACACACACATACACACACACACACACATATGAGCGAAAGCGTCATACGGCGTTAACCTATTGTTACGAGCAAAGGTCGCTTTTCGAGTGGCGATGCGCATAGCGTAGATATAATATGCATCATTACATTGTGTAGACGGAATAATTTCATGTCAACATGGAACTTCATGGAGTTGCCAATGAAGCCTTTGTTCTCGAAATAGAGGAGAAATCCGGTCAATCGTCTGAGCATGGACAGAATGACAAGGACAGCACAAAATTCTCCAGTCAGGTAAGTGCCCAAAGATGTTTGTAAACAGATACATCAAAATTAATGCACATATAAAATAAATATGTAGGTTTGTGCGACAAAATAAACAGTGGGAATGAGTTGCTCAAAGGTTGGCACGAATACTTTGATTGCTACGCTGTAAGACGTTATGAATTGGTGAATGGTAGGCCCTACATGATATATTCTGACGCCTATAAGACTTAGTCCGTATATTCCTGGTGATTGTAAGAAGTATATTCAGCTACTACTGTGGAACGTATGTTTTACATAACTTGTTGCCAAGCTACCGTGAGTTTTATAAGCCACGTGGACCTTGTTGGGGTTTATCCAATGTGACAGATGGTCTTCGTATATTCACGATAGAGTGGTGTATACGTTTTATACCGTTGATATATTTTGGACATATGTGACCTGTCACCACAAAACGCACAATAAGTTGGAAAAATTGGATATTGAGTTTTTTATATGGTCTAAAGGAAGAGATCGTAAGCTTTAGAATGGTATAAAATTTGTTTAAATTGGACAAGACTAACCAAGTTAAAACACCGCTCAAAAGATTGGACCTTCACATAAGCCATTATCAGGAAAGGGGAGAAAAACGGCATCAAAGATCACGCTCATTCATGCACGCTGGCAAAGAGCGCTAGCTGTGTAGGGCATGAAAGGTGGAATTAAAACTCCATAGCAACTGACATGAAGGTGTTATCAGATTAGGCTCAAATTTAGCCCAATTAATTCATACACTTAATCCTTCTATTCAGGCAAGTGCCATTGTCTGGAGTTTTATACATTTTAAGTTACAATCAATTATCTTTTAGGGTGTGTCTGTTAAATGAGGCCCATTCCTTGGAGGTATTTCTTGTTACAAAGTCTTCTCCCTTATTTTAATTTACTCGCCTTTTAACTTGTCATTTTTTTCTTTCCAATTGTTTTAGGCTGATACAGCTACTGCCATTAAATAGTTCAACAACGTAGCTTTGTGATGATACCAATATTGTTGCGGGGTGACTTGTAGATTTTTCATACCAAGCAATTATATTCGGTCCATTTTGCGGCGATTCTCGCGATGCGAAGATTGAAATCGGTGATTTTTCCACCTGCCCGCAAAAACATGGTCTCGTTTATTTAAAAAAAAACAGACTTTGGAATCACCTATGACCCTCAAATTTGGACAGATGATAGATTAATGTATGTACGTACAGAAAATCCCAAAATCCCAAACTCGACTCCTCCGACCCAAATCAACAAATTTATCGATTTACACAAAAACTCCCATTGCGACTTATTGATCGAAATGTGGTGACATGTCACATATTATGGATGATGACCCATACTATATCGGCTGACCCTCTCAGCCAGAGGTAAACGCAATTTGGTATTTAAAGGCAGGGAATCTCATTTGCACCCCTTTCTTAGCACAACAAAACTTTATTCACACCCTTAGGCTCTTGATAAAATATAAGTCTGTAATATCTGAAGATAAGTAACTACCTAGAATTTGAAAAAATGCACCAAACACTAACAGTTAGACTCTTTGTAATGCAGGGTAACTTCAGTAGGATATGGTACACATTTGTAAATTGTAAATACATTTCCCACATTATAGGCCTATATGATGAACAATCCATACACTGTAATGGTCTGAAAATATGCCAGCTGTGTTTACCTCTAGCAGGCACTTATTCAAATGAATTAACTTGTGGAGTCACTATAATTCGACTAAAAAAACTGAATTTCTAGCTCCTGTATACCGCTCAAGGCTATTTCCTAAAATGGTATGCTCTTTTATTTTCCTCAACGCTAATTTTAGCCGTGCAAATGAGACGAAAACTCTAATTTAGTGTGTGTAATTTTCCCTAAGATTTAAGTTACTACATGCACGATGGCAACTTATAACTAGTTACATTAATACTGACACATGTCTAACAGCAGAACCGGAAACAAATGTATTGTCAATGGTTGGGAAGCTAGTTTCGGTTTCGGTTCAAAGTTCTTCATGATTTGAATAGCTAGATATGAAAACAAAATGCGTTTTACGCGTAACTTAACCAGATATCCTTGACATGTAGACATGTCAGACATGACAAGATCTTGGTCAATCAACACACCACTTGTGTTAACGAACGTAAAATTAAATCAATACATTTTACCGATTGTGAATAGCTTATGACCACTTTAAAATTATCGGTCTTGAGCTCAGTTCTAAAAGACATTTAATCACAAAATTACAAACCAATAATTTGATTAATTATGTGCCTAAATATCACTGGCGTAAATCCGTGACGTCACCCTATTCATCAAAGGAGGATGAATGAATAGACCACCCCCCTTGATGAAAAGGGTGACGTCACGGATTTACGCTAGTGCTAAATATAGATTAAATTTAGAACCAAACTTTAAAAAGTATCAAAGCAAACGTTTGATAATAATGCTCTCATTTCCCCAGCAGACGCTTGAACAACCTTATGAAAAATAGTAGCCAATAAATTGGTGGAGTCATTGCATCAATTCTGCCAAAAATATTAATGATTAATAATTCATGTAGAAAAAAAGAGTTTTGCTGACGGAAATGCAGTTGGTAAAAAACTAAAGAGATCTAACACATAAAACAGATCAGGGATCAATTCCTTAGATATTAGAAGAAAGTATGAAATAAGTTATATAATTAACGTAAAACAATGACATTATTCTTCCCTTTCAGCGCAAATATCGGGCTGAACTCAGACGGGCGTGTAAAAGAAACAACAGAGATTCGGTGATTTCCCTGTTGAATAACCTCGTTAAGGACGGAGAGTGGAAAGACAATTTGTGCAAGTGTTTCGATGAAGTAATTTCGGACAAAAACGAGTGAGTTGTTATATTTCTTTCACAATATTGAAGCCAGAATATAGTTGTGGTAAATGGTGAAAATGAAATGATCTCACTTTGTGTGTTGCCTTGACCCATAATATCTATAAATGCACTGACAATCACACACCACCAAACATAATTTTTTTTTAAATAACATAGTAAAAGATGTTGGGGCCTGGACACTTTGGCAGTAAAAATCTTTATGATGATATGTGCTCGTATTATAATATACTGCAGTTTAATATATTACAATAATTGCATGGCAGATTATGTCCAATCACTGAGCTACAAACTTATAACTATTGGCTCTTCCTACATTGTAACAGTATGATGTTTGTATATTGCCTCGACCCTCCTCCTTTTACAGACCTTATTTTTGTCGAGCCCACTGAGGTGGAGGGTGCACTTTGGCGTCTGTTCGTCCGCCGTCCACCTGTCCGTCGTCCATCCTTTACGCTTACAATACTTGAATAACTGTGCTAATTGCTCCAATTTCAATTAAAGTTGGATGGGAGATTGATCATACATTCTTTAAAATTTAGTAGTGTCTGTAGGTCAACAAAAGGTAAAAAAGTCATCAGCAGCTAGAGGTCAATGTTTTGAGCCTAATGTTAAGCCTTTTGAGCAAGTTTCCATTATGACCCATAATTTTGCCCCCAATTTCCCAATTGTGACTAAAATTGAGTGGTAGATGCCTCGTAGAAAGCTAAAGGTCACCAAAGGTCAAAGATCACCAGCTAGTAACATTTTTTTTTTTTGGGGGGGGGGGGTCGATCAGTATTTTTCTATTATGTCCCATAACTTTGCCCACATTTGCCCAGTTGTGAATAAATTTGGGTGGTAGATGTGTTATAGCGAGCTGACGATCACCAACACGTCAAAGATCACTGTCAGGGGTCACCGACCGTTTCGGGCCCAATGTTAAGTTCATTGAGCAAGTCTTTACGATGACCCGTAACTTTTCTCCCCTTCGCTCAATTGCGACCAAATTTCGGTGGTACATGTAGATGTCTCATTGGGAGCTGAAGGTCACCAAAAGGTCAAAGGTCGCCAGCGGGGGTCAACAACCATTTTGAGCCAAATGTTTACTTTTTTGAGCAAGTTTCTTAGTACGTGAAACACGGCGAGACAAAACTTTCGCCTTGGGTTTTTTTTCCACAAAAGATACCTTGGAAGGCTAATCTTTTTTTTTTTCCAAAGGCTGGGGAGGGGGGGGGGGGAATCTGTAACACAGAGAACTATGTTCGGAAAGAAAGACAATGATCGTGTAATCAAATACGCAAACACGCAATAATAAAAGCCAGTGTGTATCATGCGAAAATATAACAACCTAGACTTTACGTTGTTGATGACTTTGATACTTTGTGCAGAAATATAGCCGGAGTTTTTGTTACTCAATCTGATGATGAAACGTGGAAAGCGCTCATGCAGCGAAGTAGAATGGATCTACAGGGGCATAGAACATCTCCAATGCGGCGACTGATCCGAGACATGCCAGGTATTCGAAGAATTATTTTTTTTGCAATACTGGACGAACTGATATTGTGTCGTGAAGGTGCTTGATTTTTTTTTTAAGTCAAAAGTTTGTATCTTAGTTACATAATGTTGCTTAAGTAGATAAATCATAATCCTAGAACACAAACTTTGGCAATTTATGCTGCCACTGGAACAGTATTAATGCATGTGACTTGTGCATCCATTGTACTCTTGATATAAACATATCAGTCTATGGGGATGGAAACTGGGTACTCATGTTTGTTTACTCCTTTAAAACATTAAATGATCGTTGTGTAAACACTATGAAAACACTATGAAAGACACTTATAGCATGAAGAATTGTGCACCCTATTTTTTGAAACCATTGACGTAGTGAGCCAAAGTATTTGGGAGTCTGCAACTAACATAAACAGGTAAATTTCTGAATGTAAGCCAGTCTGTATCGTAATCAAATTTCATTTGGGGGTTCGAGCGCACCCCCCCCCCCCCATCTGACGCCAAAATTTAAAAATATGATCATTAAATCTAATGTTGTTATAGATAAAAAAAATAGACACGTAAGATCAAGTTTGAGAAGGGCACGTTTATGCCGTCTACAACCATGCAGCTACCTTTGTCTTTCAACTTCAACTTTGAACTTTATTTCTTTCGAACCCTTCCGGATTATGAGAAATATAACATAACATATTTACAATAATGTACAACATAGAACGAACACAAAATGACAGTTTTTATACACATGAGATGAAATACTACCTAAGTAACATGGATATAAGGATGTAAGGACAAAATAAGATGAATACCTTAATCGTAACAAGGCTAATAGCTTGTGAAAAAAAAGTAAAAGACTCTAGTGAATGCATTATCGGTGTTTAAATAAACAGTCAGAATGTTGAAATGCAACACCCCATCTGGTATCTTTAATAGACAAGCCCACGGGTGTTAAACCCAGGTTCGTTGAAAAAAACTGGGCTGTTAATTTAACACTACCAACTATGGTGATGCCCAATATAGATACCAGAAAGTTGTTAGTTTCAAATGCCTATGGTGTTAAATACAACACTATTGGTGTTAAGAAGTGAATTATCTGGTGTTAAAATAACACCCAGAGTGTTGAAATTTAAAATACATCTGGCAATACATGTTTAAATGGACAGCAAATGAATGTTTATTAAACCCAAGGTTTATGCAGTGTACAACTTCTTGGTTTATTCCTGGTGTAGACACTGCAGAACTTGTATTGGACAGGTGTTTATTACAGGACCTTGTGGAGAATGAGGAGGACAGCAAGGAAGTCACCTTCTACTTCGAACTTCTTGACGACTATTTTTCAACTTGGGCACAGAAAGAAACACACGAAAGTAAGTTCTGCTCCTTTGCATTAGGAAATTCTAAGAAACTTAAAATCCAATGATTTATTGTAAATTGCAAACACTAACCTAATTTGAGTTAAGCTGCTTCAGGGCTATCTATTGACAGTTAATGCTCTGGAAAAAAAATACGTTTTGATACAATGGGCGGAGTAGGTGAAACAGCGAAACAACTACTTTTTACAACCAAATTACTATTTCGTAAATATGTAAATGTATGTGTGGGACAATGAGTTGATTCCAACACCATGTCAACGATGGAAAAATCTAACTCTTACTGTCAATCCTGCCAAAAAGAAAAACAAAAGCAAAATTCCATGATGATGTGGTCAATAAACTCTTCAATTCAATTCAATTCAATTCAAATCTTACATTTGGGGTGAGCTCTTCCTTTATACTGTAGACGTACACATGTAGATATAGTTTCACTTGAAAACTATAGGACAAATCTGGTTTACATAGCCAAGGTGTTAATATCATTTCATTTCATTTTTATTTGGGGCCAAACCACCAGGGATAATCCATTATATTGGCGTATTTCCAGTGGGGTCATTATGAGTAATGTAGGTGTACGAGTACAAAGGTGTGAATTCACGGTATTTCAGGAATCCGGTAACAGATATGGGTACATTACCAAAGCAAATATGTCGGGGCGAATTGCGTGTATATGTCATGAATCTCCCCCCCCCCTCCAAAAAAAAAGCGTTTCAGAAGTTCAGAGTGTATGATTTTCAGGAGTTAAAACAAGATTTAGGTCTTTCTAACACTACAACAGGAGAAACAATTCAGTAACTGCTATTAATTTTTTATATGCTTATAAAGATAAGTGAACTTGAAATCTTCTTCCAACGAATATTTCATTACCGAACTTCCGGACAATATAATGTATTCAAACTTGGAATGGGGAATCACGATCCACGTTTAATGGGCTCCAGCATCAGATCGCGTTCGTCATAAAAAAGGGTATGTAATAACTAGGAAGTTCCTGGATCTTGGCCCAAGACAGGATGCACAAAGTTTCCACCAATTTGATGACAATGTCACATCGACATGTTCAGAGATATAATCGACAACTTAATTCCATGTCGTGTCGGTGTTTTTTTTTCTTTTCGTTAGTTTAAAGCCAATAGCTAACATTTACCACAATTAAAAAAATCTGAACTACATGATTCCCCATGATACCAGTGTCTTTGTTAAGGTCTAAACATGAAGCCCTGAGAAAATTGTATTTCTAAATGATTATTTAGTGCTTTAAAAGTGAAAATCGTAAGTTGACCGGATTCACCAGCCAATTTCCTCGCATAGACTTACTGTGTGTAGATCTAATCTATTTTCTACTCGCCCCGAGTATTAATTGTTTATTCATTTATATCTTGCCAGTGGCCGCATTAATTTCCAAACGTTTGTATTGTAGGGTGTTTATTTGTCCATTCAAACACTACCATGTAGCTCAGTTATCAAAGTATTAAATTGAAGCTCCACAATGTTAGTCTATCACTTTAATAATTAACATTATGAATGGCAAGATTAAAATTATCAAATTAGGATGCAATATTCTGTTCAACTGTCCCATTGGAGGGCAGCCACAGGTTGTTTTCTACACGATCACCCATTCCACCCCTTTAGATCCACAGTTTTAATTCTTGGTTTATGTGATGTAGATCAACCCGACGATTCTGCATTCGATGAAACAGACGGTCGCCTGAAACAATCCTACAGAGTAGCGCATAATACAAACCTGCTTGTAGACCATCCACTCATAATCATGGTAAGTATATGTGGACTATTTGTTTTGTATTTCAATTTGCTGATATCTTTGCTTTTCTTTAAACGAAGCAAAATTGAAAAAAAAAATCAAAATATTATACCTACAAAACACTGTCAGGCCCTATCAATTTAAACTTGGGGATATATCTAACTTCCCATTTAAATCAAAACTCGATCCATATGATTTCACAATCCCACAATGTCACGCAGTGTTGACAGCGAAAAGAGATTATTAAACTAAAGCAGGCTACGAACCAGCAAGCTCGTGGTAAAAAAAAAAATCTTGTACTCGAATATCCGTGTGTCATACTTGGGGCATAGAAACTTGGGTAATAGAGAGAAGGACAATGGATTACTGATGCAGATCAGTTTTAACAAAATTTTATGTGATTTCTTTCTAATTTGTATACGTTCCCAGCATTATCGTCAGTCGCCTCCAATATGTAATACACATGAATCCATATACCTAGATGGAGGATGACTGTATGTAGTTGCAATTAAATATTGATATAGATGTTGACATTGATACATTATCCAGCCTACAAGTGTATTTCAATAATAAGTAACTGACGCATAACAGGAAGGTTCCATGTAATACAAGAAAATGTGACCTATCGTGGTAGGTGGCGCTTTTCCCGCCAACTGCCCACGTCGGAGGTCAGGGTCGCAAGTGCACACTATGTCATTCGCGCCTGGTGAATTTCATACATGGCAACATGATCGAAATTTATGAATTTTTTTTTGTCTCCCACAAAATAATAATAATAATAATGATAATAATAATAATAATAATAATAATAATAATAATCCATTTCTTATATAGCGCATAATCACCGATTACCTCAGTCTCAATGCGCTTGGATATTATTACCCTGGTCACTGGGATACAGTACTAACCTGCACACAGATGTGCACCATTTCCACTCCCTGGGGAGTATTCCTAGCTGAGCTGCCAAGAAGGCGAATCAAGCCAGACAAACCAAGTCATTCTCACCCTACTAGGTACCCATTTATACTCCTGGGTGGAGAGCAGCAAAGCAGATTGAAAATGTCTTGCTGAAGGACATTAATGCCGGGCGGGTGTTGGGCTCGAACTCGAGACCTCTGGACTATCAGGCACACGCCTTACCAATCTCGCCACAGCACCTCTGGTCGCCACAGCGAAGACGGTCTCCCGATCACGATATAACCACGATATATTCTGTCTAACCACGTCCATAAACCTCCTTTTTTGGTCTTACTCCCTTTTACCCCGTTGGCTACGGGAACCGGATGTCTTCTGTGTTAACTCTTTGGGATTTTCAGTATCTCGGAGGCAACGTAGCACATTTTTTAACATTGTACTCTATATCTCTCCCTTGGACATGTCTAAACCGCTGCAGTCTTCCATCATCCGTCGCTTAACACCGAACCATCTTGCGTTTGCTATTACACTCACAAACTAATTCTTAATTTTGTACCTTCTTGTTACTATCAACAAGAGTCGTAACATTCTCAACTCTGTGTCATTGAACTTTTCTTCTTGTCTTTTTATGAAAGCTAATGTCTCACGCTAGTACACCATAGTTCGTCTAGCCACTACGCTGTAGATCTTTCACTTTGTTCTGGCAGATACCCTTCTGTCCCTCATCACTCTTGTCATTCCCTACCACCCATTCCAGCCTGCTTGGATTCTCTAAGTCGACAGATAACTGTAACCGCTTGTTTGATGATTCCGCGGGATCTGTGTTGAGTTTTAGCCTTAGCGACTCATAGGGGAAACCCCTACCGTAGGGGATTTTAGCCAACCGTAGGTTGTAGGGGATATCTAAGGGAAAATGACCTCCTGTATGGGGAAAAGTAGGTTTTTTAAAGGGGATGTAGAGGGTTTGACAATTTCCCGAAATAATCTTAAATCCCTGAAGGATTTCAGACATTTTCCGTATATATTTGTCCGTTTTATCCATCTCCGACTAAGAAATCGAGATCAATCTATTGCATTTACTAAGGTTATTTTGTAGGGGATAACGTACCCTCGTTGGGGAAAAGTGGATTTTTGTAGGGGTGAACATACGTCCGTAGAGGAAAACTGGGTTATTGAGGGTAGAGGAAAACTGATAACCGCAGGGGGAAAATACGAATGCGCCGTAGGGGGGAATTTACATTTTGAAGGGCAGCACAGCAAGTTCCACTTCACCATGTTCTTTCAAATCAGGTTAACAACAAGAGGAAGAATCTTATTATGCACCCACTATGCATCAAACTTTTGGAATTCAAGTGGAAGATCGGCTATGCCTACTATGCTGCTACGCTGATCCTATTCCTCACATTCCTGACCATGCTGACTGGCTATGTGGTGGTCAACCCTCCGAGCTTCTACGTCAAATATTACAACGAGACAGTTGGTGTGATATGGTACAATGGGGCAGAGGAGAGCGTGATCGAAAAATTCACCTCTTCCGCAAGAATCTTTTATGGAAACGTTGCTGGATGGTTGATCCTGATTTTGGTGACACTTTGCATCATCCTCGAGGTAAGTTTGGTAATATGTCTTTTTTTTCGTTTGTGAGGTTTTAGAAGTGTATGATTTCTTGTTTTGTTTTTCTGTCTTGCAATACCAGTTTAGCTTATTATGCACACAAGCAAATTCGAGGGGAAATTTGATATTGTGTCCCCCATCTTCAAAATCAGTGGGGGGGGGGGTACATGTCCCCCTGTCCCCTCTGGATTTGCGCCCCTCGATATGGCAAATGCGTATTTGGACATGTTGCATGTTTATTGTGTCCTACCTTTGAAGAGCAACCCGGGTGTAGTACCTACGAAAACTTGTGGTGATATGTTTATGAAAAGCAGTGTTTGGCAAATACCCTCACATGCCCAAAGTATTGCAGCATACGCATTTTACGTTGAAGGAGTCTTTCTATAATGATGTCCTGTTTAAGTTATTGGAAAATAACAAATACATGTAGTTTGAAATAAAGTCAACTAATATTGTTTCTCCTTTCTTTTCCGGGAGGGAGAGATTACCCAAAAAGGCGCATCCACAGAGGGTCTGGAACACTAAATTTAACATATTTTTGCCTCCTATAATTCACCCTAGCATAGTAATTCGGTATCATATCATTTCCTGTGAAACGGTTTTGATGGTTTGGTAAGACTTCCACCAGACAAAAAGTCAATATATTAATCTGATACGGTCTCAGAAAGAATACCACACCCAGTGTTGAAGAAAGCTCCTCCTATCTTATAATACATGTAGGAGGTACCCCATATTTTAAACATAAAAAGGCCCCGTATCTCGAAGCAAGTTTATCTTAGACACCCGTTTAAACCTAGGTATCTCCAAAGTTAGACGCAAGTCTTAAATTTCTTATCTCGAAGCCGTTAAAGTAGCAGGTGTCTAACTTGGCAAAAGATAAACCACTCAGGTAAGTTAAACCCGGTTTATCTTTCAAAATGTTGATATCGCATCGTCGCCGGCGTCATTACTATTTGTGAGCTAAAGTATACATTTTCACAAATACGGATGCAACTTTGTAAAAGTAATGTCAACGTGCACTTTTAACCACCATTACTGATTCGTGAAACATACATTTCCAAAATTATTATTTTTGTGCGCTAACTGCAGCATACGAATCGCCCACTCGCGCTCGCGCAGCGCAGGCAGTGCATCACTGCTGCAGCACGGTACTAGCTAGGCTAGAAATATATATTTACGTACGCGACATTTTCCTGCCACTAGCACTAGCACTGACTGCAGAACTGCACAAGATCGTACGTCAGGGCTAACTTAGGTCCAACGTTTAATCTGTGCATCATGGAGTTGACTTTGCGAAGAAAGAAGAAGGAACGGTAAACAATAAACTAATTACAAACTCAATAAAGGCAGCATCATTCTAACAAAAAGCTGAATAGACAGCCGTCTTGTGCATGCGGTGCCGATCCGACCAAGACAGTATGCACATCATCATAATTTTGTTGCAGAGAGAGGCCGCGGGTGTGGTGGATTATGGCTGGCCTACACAATTTGTAGGTATTGTAGTAGATATTTAACTTTGTAAAGGTTTGATTTGACTGTGGATTTCATTTTGACCAATCGCCCGCACCATAAACGTAGATCTAAACGATCTATACGCTACACTACGCCGTCGAGTACGACTATCGTTACGTAATGCCGACGAACAGTCCATCTCAATTCTACTAGATCTACGACGTTAACAACGCGTAACTAGCTAGCTACTAGTCCTACTGTGCTGTGTCATTTTGTGGCGGGGCTACGGCCGCGCCCTACCAACGTATCATGACGTTAAATTACATACAATCACCGCCGCCTGCGCTTTGCACGCGTCTGGACAGCTACGCATGAGTTAAGCGTTACTTTATTGTGCACATTACTTCCAATATCGTTGGTTTTTTGTCCGCGAATGTGTAACGTTAAATTGGTAATTTGCACAAAGTGGTTGGGGTTTATTTTTATTACTGACAAAAAAATACTAAACGTAGTACCATTATCAACGATCTAACGTGACTAACAAGTAACATGCTGTCTAACTTACTACATCACGTTAACTAGTCTTTAATACAGTAGATCTAACTAATTTTCTAATTATATTACTGAATTTACGATGTTACACTGGATAAATATTTCCGCCTACTCGACGATAAACAAAGCCAGACTTGGATCGAAGATAACTATACGGGTACCGTTAGAGTATTGTAACTCTAGATCAATTTACTAGTCATGATAAACAAAGCAGCTGAACAATATTTATAACGTAGAAATCTATGATGTCAAGTAAAGAAAGTCAAATGAATCATCTACTGGCAAAATTATAGATTATATGCTATATGTGGATTGTTGCAGTCTAGTCTGTAATCTAGTCGAGTGTCAAATTCATGGAGTATTTGCCTGAAAAGGGTAACTTACTGAAACCGAAAAAAGTTGAAAGAACCGAGTTGTTTCATTGAAAGAACACAAGTTAAGTCTTGTGCAAATGATATGCCATTTTGGTAAAAATAACACATAACCCATTAAAAAATAATGATAGACCAACACCAAAAAGCTAACAAAATCAGTCTCCTACTGACATCTGTGCATAAGGCAATTAATCATTTGTGGCAATGTTAATATCCTTCAGGAATTACTTAAACACGTCTAACTAAATTTCTTGTGAATACAAAACAATTTAGACAGTGTGTCTAAAAAACGCCGGGTCTAACTAACCGGGTTTATCTAGACCCGGTTTTAACTATACCTCTTCGAGAATACGGCCATTCTGTTTAAAATCATAATTCCTTGTCTTTCTTAATTCTAAAGGCGGTTTACAATTGCAAACATCCTAAAATTTACTTTCGTGTGACTTTACCGTACATTGGATATAATGATGAGCAGATATTGGCCGCCATCTTTAATTAGTAGCCGTATCCTCCTTATCTTTGTCTCATGAAGATAGGAGGCGCTTTCTTTTTCGCTGGGTGTGGTATTCTTTCTGAGACCGCTTCAGAGTAAGATATTGACATTCTTTGTTTGTTGAGAGTCTTTCCAAACCATCAAAACCGTTTCACGGGAAATATGAAACCAAATAACGATACTAAGGTGAATTAAACATCCCACCCATAATAGGCGAAAAAATGTTTCCAGCCCCTCTGCCGTGGGTGCGCCTCTATTTTATACTTTTTACGCCTTGGAGAAGAAAGGCTAACGAATATTCATTGACTTAATTTCAAATCATTTGTTATTTTCCAATATTAACTTCACTATAATACATCATTATCGAAAGACCCCTTCAACTCAAAATGAATGCGTTATAGTAAATGTTGCAATATTGGTGGCATGGGATGGTAACACTCGACCCGATTATCTATCCCCCCTCCCCCTCACTGTCTCGCTCTCTCATCAACACTATCACTCTTTTGTTTCACATATATAGATATTTTTCATGAGAACGATGAAACAGGACTATCCCAGCTGGGACAAATTTCTGGTCGTTTGGCCAATGTACATTTTGTCGGTGTTGCAGGTTATTCCAGTCGGGAATATCGTCTTTATGGACGGCGTCACTCTTCGAGAGGTAAGCTATTCCAGGGTAGCAGTAGGCATATAATACAGGGTGGCTCAGAAAAAGAAGGTAACAGTTACATTTACGGTTATATCCAAAATTAATTGTATATTTTTTCCCAATAAAGTATTTGTTTTTGAGTAAAATGACATCAAGATCATCCATTTTGGTTGGGTACATGTGATTGACCAATCCGTAGACTGACCTTGATTTTGAAAGTGAATGTATCAATATTTCATTTTGTAGTGTGCCCATGAAAAGGCCGCTAACTGTATTCGTTATGTAATATATTAGCGGCCCTTTCCTGACCACACGACATGCAGTTAACGGCGTTTGCATAGGCACCCGAAAATTATTCCTAGGCTTATAAGCTCATAGTTGAGTATAAAATGTTTGTCATCCTATGCAACGACTCCAGCTTCGTAAATATCTCACATAGGCCATTGCTCGTTTACTTTTTAGGTAATGGTTTTTGCATTTATTTTTGTAGGAATGGCAGTGGGAATGTGGTGCAGTGGCTATTCTCCTAGCTTGGCTTAATCTGGTGTTGTTTCTTAGAAAAATAGCGACCATTGGTCTATATGTCATCATGTTTCAAGGTATACTTCATACACAATAATCCTAATCCTTACCCCATTCTAAATGATTTATATATATGCGGATTTTTCTGCATTTATTTTTTTTATTCGTATCGAAACTACAAAGACAAATAAAAAATCATAAGAGAAGTATGACATGTACAAAATCAGCCTTATAATAGTCAGCCGTATTTTCTTCATCACAAAGTACAGGGTAGTTGTTAAGTAAGTCCATATTCCCTACTTATATTTAGTAGGTTTGTGTGT
Organism: Eucidaris tribuloides; assembly: GCA_001188425.1. Lineage (NCBI taxonomy): Eukaryota > Metazoa > Echinodermata > Echinoidea > Cidaroida > Cidaridae > Eucidaris > Eucidaris tribuloides. The sequence goes on along the minus strand of JZLH01S0630290.1, from coordinate 43,154 downwards.
GCCGATGTTTAGCGACATAGATATTTGTAAAGTGTCAAAAAATTACTCGATTCTTTTATCTTCTCAGTCCAGAGCAGTGACAGCTCTTAACCAAAAAAACACAACAACAACAACAAACCTGTAGTTCTAAGAGGGGCATTTCATTCGTATATAACGTTTAGGTTAAAACAGAGAATAATCGGCCTACATGCATACAAAATCATGTGGAAGGGTTCATCCAACGGTGTTCCTTTCTTTCTGTTTGATTGTTAACGTGCCGAAGTCGCAGATCTGCACCAAATAATACACATAAAGTCCATAGAGGCTTATATCCTCTGGCACGTAAAGAGGCAATACATAAATGAATGTCATCTTTCTATTTTAATACTTAGTTAAAGATTATAGTTTAGACAACTAGAATTAACCCTAATCATTTCCCGTCTAGTTTGAATAATTTCAAATCAAACATTTGTTGTTTGTTGTAGTTACGTTTACTTTATACACAATGTTAGAATGAGTTTTCTAGTTGGATGATTTAAGACAAAAGGATACGAGAATGTTTAAGTTTTATAGACTTTTGAGGTAAACTATTTCTATTTCGTGTAATGATTATACACCAAAACTTAAAATAATTATATACTATCGCCACAAGTTACACCATAACATTTTCATATTTTGTATGAATAGTTTTGTTCTATGTTGACACTTTGCGGAATGAATATATATATATATAAACACTACACAAAAAATAAGTTCCCGCTTTTTGAAAATTCCATAACTTTTTAACGAAATGGTTTTGAGCAGAATAATTTGGCAGGAGTGTTGCTGCACTCATTGACTAACTTCTGTGTGAAGATGTGATTGATCCGTCAAATCATGCATGGGTGAGCACGTAATAAA
>JZLH01S0630290.1:12853-35867 GCA_001188425.1 Eucidaris tribuloides | reverse complement strand
TCTACCCACTTAAGCACTTAGAGTGTCATTTACAATTGTCGAAACAAAGCCACCTCGTCATGCAACACAAAAATCCATATTGCTACCTTTTCCCCTGTATTCTCTTTCTTCTTGGTGGTCATATTTTCCGAAGTGAACGTAATTCAAATAGATACAAAATAACTGTTATATAAAAGGAGCTAAGTTAAACATAAATTTGCACAATTGTCAATAAAGACTGTGGTAGAAGTTTTAACCCGGAGAAAGTGGGGTACGTAGCCAGTGTAATATCAATTTAAGTAAACCAATCTACCCGGCAGTTTCTAATAAGGCTCATACATGTACAGGTATGACAAATGTATTCCATTCTTCCTTTTAGGAACCGTTTCACACCTGGTTTAGCGCTTTCCAAAAGACCTATGTCATGACGATAGGCGAGATGGATTTCACAACAATCTTTCACAGTCAGAACTACCTCGGGACCGAAAACACCAAAGAAACGGATGGGGAGGACGCCTACGTCTTGACGGCGGTGTTTTCTAACAACGTCACCAATGTCATCTTCGCTATATTTATATTTATTATGCCAATAATCGCCATGAATATGCTGGTAGGTTCTGCAACCGAATCTGTTTTGGTAGCAAGAGTAGTAGTCGTAGCAGCAGCAGTAGTAGTAGTAGTGGTAGTAGTAGTAGTTGTAGTTGTTGTAGTAGTAGTAGTAGTAGTAGTAGTACTATTACTACTACTACTACTAGGTGTTAAAAATAATATTTGTGAATTTTAGTATTTAATAACAAGAAAATATACACCAGATTATGCTGGTATTGAGTTTAGTTGCAGTTGAAGAGTGAACATTTATGGTGGAAGTGGTTTGAATAAGATATCAATATTCAGTTTTATATAATTCATGCTTATTTAAAAAGTTAGGGTTCAGATTTTGCTCAATATCCAGTCCCCTGTACAAAACTGAAACTGTTCAGAAATCAAATGGTGTGTGTGAGAGTGTGTGTTTAGTCCCCACACAATAGAAATAGACAATGGCTGCCAGAGACTGCACATTGGATACTTCGGTATGCCAGTCTTTCATAGACTACGTACAGGGTAGATAAATGCTTTATTAATATTCATAAGAAAACCTGGCGAGTGCTAGACTTAAATCACTATCCATAGTCATTTTCTATTTCTGTTGTGTGGGGACTGGACACACACTCTCACACACACAATTAGATTTCTGTACAGTTTCAATTTGGTACAGGGGGTGGATATTGAGCAAAATCTGAACCCTAACTTTTAGATAAGCATGAATTACATAAAACTGATTATTGATATCTTATTCAAACCACCTCCACCATAATGTTCACTATTCAACTGCAACTATACTCAATACCAGTTTAATCTGGTGTATAGTTTTTGTGCTATTAAATACCAAAATTGACAAATCTTATTTTTAACACCTAGTATATAGTATAGTAGTAGTGACAGTAGTTTATTCTTTGGAAAATTTAGCCAAGACTAAGTATTAACAGAAATTTACTAATTCATAGGGCCTTGCTGAGGCTAAGTGTCACACAGTCCCCTTTATTTAGGCTGTCTTTATCACCATGTACCATAATTCTCACAATACTCATAATGTCATTTTTCCTTAAATTATATTTTTTTTATATGCGTTTATAGGAGTGAATTGTATAATTTCCTTTAGCCTAGATATGTAGTAGAGTGAGTTATAATGGTGATGTGTTTGATAAAACTTTAATACCGCAATCACTTTTTCCCATTATTATTATTATTAGATTGGGATAGCGGTAGAAGACATACACCAAATCCGGAAGGAGGCCCATTATTACTATCTGGCTATGCAGGTAGGCAACCCCTGAATGTTGTTTAAAAATGTTCGTTGTGGTAAACACTATTAATATTTTTTTTGGGGGGGGGAGGGAGGTCACAAATGGTGTGTTTAAGTTATTTTGAAAGAGCCAGACTTGATTCTGCCCAATATTTAAACGTATTTGAAAATATTATTTCATATTATGGAGCCACATGTTAAGTTAACTGTTTGCTCTATCATGTATATTTATTTGTTAAGGCAGTCATTTGTTTGTGTCTTCTGATCACTGAACAATCTTGAGATATAACGTTATGTCACTTCAACCGATAACCATTCCAAATAATAGAACACATAATTGATTACCATGATTGTCTAGAGTTATTACTGGCCAAACTAAGACATCATTTATTGGTCAAGGGAAACGCCCCATAGCTATTGAAGTACACCACGGCTGAATTTTGCCATGCTAGTGCATATGGCAGACGCTATATCTTTTAATATTTGTACCAACTTGGAAGGGGGGGGGGGAGAGGGTTATTGCTAAAATCAGTATTCCTCCGTGGTAATAATTATTGATACTAATTTAATATCAACGTTAATAACTGTCATTCCCTTATACAGATCAGGTTGGTAATTACTGCGCAAAACATTGTCGAAGGTATGTTCCTGCGATACATGAAACCTTTCGCTGTGACTCGGCAATTCGCATACGTTAACATTGAGGAGAAACGGACAAGGTGGACAGATTTCGTTGCCGTCGCTGATACCAGCGAATTCCAGCAAAGGGTGAGGGTCATCTTGCAACGAAACACAAACTGGGGCGTTAAAAACTGATGTGAAAGGAGAGACAACGGAAATTGACGGGCCACAGGTTTGATCGTTATTCTGACATTTTAAACTTTGTGGACGGAAATTAAGAATCTTACCAATTAAAGCCAAAGGCTAACAATGACCACAGTTAAAAAAAACAAAACAAAAACAAAAACAAAAACAAACGAGAGCTACACAGTGGCGTAGCCAAGGGGGGGGGCGATGGGGGCGGTCGCCCCCCCTAAGATTGGCCAAAAAAAAAAAAAAAAAACCCTAGATGTGAAGCTCCCACCTTCATTACCTTTTTTTATCCGAATTTATATATACATATTTTCATAAGCGTGGTAAGAAACATGTCAAAATTTTCGGCGCGCTCCGCGCGCAAAATTGCATCCTATAGGTTAACAATTTTTCATGCAGATAACAATAAAAATAATAATAATATAATAATAATAATAATAATAATAATAATAATAATAATAATAATAATAATAATAATAATTAATAATAATAATAATAATGATGATGATGAAACATTAAGACAAAATTGCATGTCTCTAAAGCACTTTTTAGACAAAGATAGGCCTATAAAGGATTGTTGTGTTAGTTAAATGTTTTCGCAGTGCCTTGCGCAGACAGTGTTTAAACAAGCCATCATACATAAGAATTTTTGTTAAGTTGTTATTTTGGGGGATGCACGGTTTGCCTTCAAATGTTTGAAATAGCGTGGTACAAAAACTGTGAAAATTTTCGGCGCGCTACGCGCGCAAAATTGCAATACAAAATTTTCAAAAAAGAATATTGTGTGATTAGTAGTGTTTTGTAGTATTACGTTTTAAGAATTGTTCATATTAATTAATTCAGATAAATTTATTCAGATCAATTTGTCACTAAAGAAGCAAAATATGTAGATTTGTAAAGGTGAAACTGCAATTTTTCCTTTCCTTGGAGGGGAAAACCAAGTGTGTGTGTGTTTTTCTGTGCTTGCATGGCGAAATTTTATGTACAATTATATGGTTTGGTTGTAAAATGCGATTTTTTTTTTTTTTTTTGGGGGGGGGGGGTCTCGCTCGCTACGCTCGCTCGCATATTAGACTTTATATTTTTCTGTCACGGGGCCATCATCAGCACAATCTACTTGGGGACTTAATTTGCCACAAACATCATAAGTGATTGTATTGTTCTGTATTGAATAGAAGAAATATGTGACTAAAAAGAAGTGAATTTTGCACTAAATGGCGTAAAATAGTCATGATAAAGCAGAAAGGATGGTATTTTACGCGTAAAGCTTCCACAGTACAAGTCCAGGATCCCGGCCCGCAAGGATTTTTCTTTTGCGCAGATTGCGGCTGTCTATGTATAGGCTTTATTGGAAGCAACTTTTTTGTGTGCCGCTCGCTATTTGAAAATCTTGAATCCGTCCCTGAATATACTGCCTTATCTTAATCACAAGGACTGTTTTAAGTCGATAAAACATGCCAAAAACACGCACCAAATCGCACGATTAATTGCATCAAAATTCCAAAAGCTCTCACCGTCGGACGGGGGACACCCCCTCCCACACCCCCCCCCTCGCTCGCTCCGCTCGCTCGGGCTCGGTCGCTTCGCTCCCTCGCATATTCCGCCCCCCATAAGATCAAATCCTGGCTACGCCACTGGAGCTACATAATCCTCCATGCTCTAAGCGTCTTTGGTGAGGTTTTAAAAATTGTACTTCAAAGTGATGATTTAGTGCATGTAAAAGATTTAAATTCAACAGAATCCAATGAGACCTTCTCATGATCTTCTCTATTTTCTCCCAGAGACTACTGTGTTATAGATCTGACTAATTTTTACTTGGGAGGAGCAATTTCTTTTTAATTCATGCATACCATGCCATTGGCAACATCAATTTCCAAACTTTTGTATTCCAGGTTGTTTATTTGTCCATTTAAGCACTACTATGTAGCTCAGATATCGCGGTTTGACTTTTTTTATGAAGCTCCACATCGTTAGCCTGTGTATTTAAGTTTTCATGGAAAGAGCAAACCTTTGTCCCTCGCCCTAGAATGGACATGGACGGGCTCTGGTGCAGTGGGTTGTTCTCTGCCCTTCACCCACCCGTGGGACTCTAAGTTCGATTCCCACCACACACACATTCGTTCTTCAGCAAGGCGAATTATCCATATTGCTGCTCCGCACCTATAGGTGGGGAATGGTCACCTGGTGGAAACTGGGGGAATAATAATCGTAGGGTCCTCTGGGAGAACAGTGTTTGTCACTGAAATGGCTACACTGGGTACACAGGGCGTTGTTATTGTTATCATTATTGTATTATTTTCTAACGACGAAAACATAACATTTGCAATAAATGTGCAATACATGAGTGAATGGGTGACTGAATTTATGTCATCTTTTTTATTTCATGTCGCCATGATTCATTGTTAGTACTGATTGCAATGAATATTACTGATACTTCTCGGCACGCCGCATTGGAATCCATTGTTAATGTTAGGGTAAGGACGCAAAAAGCCAAAGAGCACAAATCGGGTGAATCGTTTCAAAATGGTCATGGATTCCTGCATTCATGCCATTTTTTTTTCAATATAGTCTGCAAGGAAGGAACAATATGGGAGGAGGGGGGGGGGTGAAATCCAAGAGTGCTTCGATAGCAGTCCTTTACCCGTGTTAAAATGTCTACCTTTTCTCCACTTAAAAGTAATAATCATGGGAACCGAAAAAAACGTTGAATAGCATCCTATTAATATCAAGTAAATGCATTTGCTATATTAGAAATGTATCATGAGGGAAATTGCACACCTCTAATTTGTTTTAAAGAAATACCCCGTTTTTATTTTTGTGTTTTGTGTGATGCTAATACACGTTTATTGTAAGTTTGTGACACTTTGTGTTCAGAAGAGAACCATGGACAGGAGCCTTGTTGTATGGAACTTTTACCACAGATATTTTTCTGGTCAATGTGGCAACTCCATTTAGCGTAATTATTTTTTATCTGGTAAAACCAACAAGCCCTTATACATGATAATTATTTTTCATCCAAAAAAGACATGGTTGCAAGGTTGCAGTTTGTTGTTTTGTCGATCAGTAACACTGCGGTATTTTGTTTTGTCGTTTTACTTCAGGCGTCTAGTTCACAGGTAGAGAACAGGAACCACATTGACATCGCACTGGAACTGAGGACACTAAGAGCAAGGATTGACTTTTTGATACAGCACGTTGAAAGAGAGTCACGTGATTCCAATCAAACGACAAAGTTGAAACGGGACATTACACCTGCGCAGACTAAAATGATTCCCGAACGTATGTTATAACCGGGAAGTACTGCCTAAAAGACAGTTCCCGGTTGTTAGATATTCTGAATGACCTTATGATACTATTGATCTTTAAAGAATGGGACGGGTCATCAGACCAACTAGTATTTTCTTATAATGGAGGACTGTATGAATGGCTATTATTAAATTTAGCTGAATGACTGCTTTCCAAATGTTACGGAGCTAATACCCACTCTTTAAGGAGTGTGATTAGGGACCACTCCTTTGGGAGCTAAATTTCAGAGCTAGAATTTTTAGAGTGTGGGAAAAACATCCGTCGTTTTGGCGCTAAATTTTACACTCTCTTATATCAAAAGGAGGGGTCCCTAATCACACTTCTTAATGAGTACAGAGTACCTGCACCTATACATTCCGAATCCATCTGATGCATACATGAATATTATAACGTAACGAATAACACGAAGACCTATCAAGTATTGATCCAATTAATGGTTGCACAATCTCCTCCGGGTAGACCTTTATCTGCACACGCGCAGCTTGTCGACGATTGCACTTATTCCTCGCCGGTCGCGCATGTGCATTGGATAGTTTCGAAAACATTTTTTCAGCGAAGTGTTTGTGAATATCAAGTCCGTAAACTTTATGTGTCCTTGTATCGTTTTTACCAGTATTATCTTCGACCGATTGTTGATTATTACACAAGATCTTTATTTATATCATTTAATTATTTCAAATATTTATACACATTAATCTGGTCAGAGAAACGTAAGACACATGACAATAAACAAAATATACACACACAGACAACGCTCTTGGTTTTCCATCGGGCTCAGTCTTATTTAGGGAATGATAATTATATTCCAATTTAAGAAAACACACAAAAGAAAATCTTAATTTGAACTAGATATGATCCAAATGCAATTTTGTAAAAAAAAAACACATAAAATCCATAACATATGATAATATTTTTCATAATTAGCTTCAATTACAATGTGCGGTACATTGATTTGATCAAATGAAAAAAAAAAAAAACAAGAGACACTTTTGTGACATTGTGACATATAAGCACTGTTTTAAATGTAAATAGCATGAGTTTATATAAAATGTAGAAAACGGTTTCATTTCTTTTCTAGGGGATATCGCTTATTACAGCAGAAACGCCTCATATCAATTTGAAAACATTTAAAGGGACAGGGATCGCCATCAGAAAATAAGTTGTAATACAAATAAATATACCGTATTTATGCCATGAAGAAATACCTCTTAACCACTCTTTATACAAAAAAAGGCGTTAACTTGATTCTCCATTCTCATTGCACCATTTTGTTCAGAAACTATTTTGTGACATTGCTAATCCCATGAAAAATATAGGCTGGGCATTAATTGTTATTATTATTTTATTCATGATATATGGTACATTGATGCGGCACATGGCGGTTCACCCTGCAACACATAAAATGTTAACTATACTACATAACGTCATGTTTCAAGGGTCATTGTCCATAAATAGCTGAGTTTAAAATCAATTCCTACTCAATTTTGATTTTGTTGCGAATTAAACTGTCGATTAAATGAATTAGACAAGGATTTTTTTTAATGCCAACTGAAAAGAGTTTTCATCCAAAACGTGATAAATCCACAAAGAAGTGTGTTTATGTTTGAGGGTTGTTCTATTTCCTGTAATTCAGTGTGTGTTAGGAAAGAATATTTCGGTGATGCTAGTAGAAAAATTAAGAACCAGAAAAGAAAAAAAAATAGCATTTTCTGCAAACGTGCTTGGTGAAAATTTGGCTGGGGGTCAAAATTTTTCAATTGTAGACCAAGCATACAATGGTCTGAAACCCTCATGCTTAAAGGGAAATCATTGTAATAATGTAACATTCTACACACCGTCAGTTTATAAAATAGATGGTTTGTGGAGACAACATGTTTACAGGAAATTTCTTTGATATTATGTAATTAGAAGAGGTTTATTGCAACAAGCAAGCAGAAAATATTTGGCGTTTTACTTTATTATTCAATAAGCGCGTGTAAACACTCGGGAATTTTCTCCAGGGTTTAATAAACGTTAAGTGGAGTTAACCCGTCTTGCCATCAAACGATTCATTTTATTGTGGTCAACAACGTGAAAACCTTGAGTTATAGTGTTGCCCAATAGTATCAGAAGCACGTTGATTTACAATACCGCTGTGCTATTTTAACATCACAAAACTACTTGTTACACAAGAGTTTGAAAAGGTACTTTTAACCTGTTCTGCAACAACCTAACCATCATTTTACCATTCATTATTTTACACTGTTACTTGCTCATGCAGATTTGCTCACCGTTACGAATATGTCAATAAACATTTCAAGTACAAATTAATTTCTCTGACGCAGGGATATCACCTTACTTTCATCTTATTACTCGGTAGCGCCACACTTGAGAATCATTTTACCAATTTTCCGACGATGCAACACATTGACTAAGAAAAGGCTATAAAAAGGTTATAACGAAACACTTTGCTGACAAAGGAAAAAAATCGATAGTAATATAGTACGTTCACTGAATAGGAAGGATAGTCTTCAGCATGAAAATGCAGTAAATGATCCAATATACTGTATTGAGACCAGTTTACAGAGGATTGTGAATTGTGTTGGAAGGGACAGCCAATCAAAAGGTCGAAGAAATATAACTGGAAAATCAATTTTATTTGTAAATGAATTAGTAAAGTATTTATATTATATTGTCTGTATATTGTGTAACAATTGTTAATTTGTTTCAAATATTACTGGACGTGAGCTTTGAACTGTTTTGCAATATTATTGCCAAAAAACTTTCTGCGCCTTTTGTCTTGTCATATAGTTTTGTCCTGATATTTTGACGATAAACCATCATGACATAAAAAAGAAACTGTGTTGTATTGTTTTTCTTTTTTCGTAAGGAAAATTTGCAAAATTCCCGTATAAATACTCAATGTTAAGTGACTAACCAGTCAGCTACTATTCCCGAAAAACATTTACATTTACTTGTTCACTTGGTCATCTGTCACACAAAATAAGTGCATTTTGAGCTGATAGAAAAGCCCATATTTCAAATGATTTATAGTTCAAATTTCAAATAACTTTAAAAAGATCACGTACGAATCTCAAATGTCGAATAAATTAATTCTGTATCTTTCTTTATTTTGATCTAATTTGATCAAAAGTATTTTCGCATGCAAATCAGAAACAGAACTTTTGAAATTTGAAATTAAACAGTATACAAATGGCCGTCTTCTCAGCGGTCTAGTGTTATGTCCGTATGCCCACTGAAATCTGTGAGCGGGCCGAAGCGCCTTCGTGACGGTACAAACAGTTTTACAACTGTTATCGATGAATCAGTTATGTTCTGGTGAAGTTGTCGTTGTTGTTTTTCCAACCGACAGAAACGCTGAGAAAATTCGTGCACTGCGGAATTTTTATACAGCAATACTGATATTCACGATGGATAACTTCTTCGAAGAAGTTTTATACTTTACTGATATGTCCATCTAACCGTTGAAGCAAGCTATCGATCCGGTTCTTCAGTGTCTTCTGCTCTCTTATCAAATCTCGGATATCTTGTTCAAGGAATTCCGAAGTACACGACTACAGATAAAACAAACAAACACACACACACAAACAAGTGACTTATCTAATATTTCTTAAAAAGTGGTGTGATGAATTACCACTCGTGTAGTTGTCCCATGTAGCTAACTAAAAATGTGGTATATCACTTTCACTGTTGTTTAAACACCAGACGAATTACTTTAAACCCACAGTGTGCTACATTTTACACCAATGTTAAAAGGTTACAGCATTTTGGTTTAATAATGGATAACAAACTGGGTGCCAAATTAAACACACCATTTTTTGCAAAGTCATCTCTGACGTTTGTTAACAGCTTTGTATTAAATGCGTAATATATGTTGATGAAAGCTTTTCTAGTGATACCCAAGTGGTAGATTGCATGTTAAATGCATTATGCCTATTATACTTGGCAATCAATTAAACATTTAGACGTGTTTCCAGACGGTATGTAGCGCAGCATAGAAAAACATTATGGGTTTTCTATGCTTTTTAACCCTAAAACGCCCAAGCTATTTTTGGCTCTACGTGTCTCAAATTTGGCAGACGTGCAAAACAATTCAAACTCTACAAAACGTAATAATCAAAATTTATCAAGGTCACCACGTTTGGCGCTATTTACACAATATATGTATAATGAAATATATATAGAAGGGGCATTTTGTAGGATATTTCTTTATATCCCATGAAAACATTCAAAGTGATTAATTTGTCAACAATTAAACAAGATCACACATTCTTAGATAGGAAATAAGTATTTTGAGTAAACTTTGGCTGTTTTGGGTTCATGTTTTGTGTGACTATGCGTGGAGTGATAATGTTGTGCATACATGCTATACACTGTTGGTTGTACCAAAGAGTTAAAATAACATGGATAATGCAATTCTTTTTATCATTTTGGTACGCCTTTTTGATGGAATTACACTTTGATACATCAAATCTTGAATAACATAATCATAAAACATGGAAATAAAGAATAAAAAAACAATGACTTTTCTATATTTTTTTTATTTTTTGGGCGTCATTTTCCTTTAAAAATAAAGAAAAACAAAAGGAATTTACTGAATATGATCTCAAATAGATGAAATATAAGTTTCCTGTCATACATGAGCCAAAAGATATGAAAAACAATTGACCCTAACTCGTCTGTGTAGGGAAAAAACAGTGCAACATCAATAATGACACACATAATTTTCAAAATGTGGTTGTCATGGCAACACGATTGCACGGGTAACCCTAAATTATACATCAAAATATTTGCCATATAATTTTAGAAAAAACCCGCCAAGTTTGATCAAATGTCGTCAAAAAACTGTAGAAGTGGCGAAAAAAAATGTGGTACGGGGCAAATTGTGACCCCTCCCACTCCTTGAGCCGTTTAGGGTTAACGAATACATTCATTTATCGTAGGTCACTTGGTAGTATGTATCTCTTCCAATATCGCAAAAATGCTTATGGTTTGATTTACTCTAATGAACTTATGCACGTGTTTGTAAATGAAGATTTATTTTATTTTAGTGAACTATTCATATCCTCTGCATCATCTACTCGTATATTATGCAATTATTACACTTTGCTGGAATGAAAATAATACTCATGTTTTGGAGGAGCTATGGAGGAAGAAACAATGCCTCAATCTCAAGTTCTCAACACAATGTGGCTTTCAAATTCATAGTTATTTGTAATGCCTTACCAATAATCTATGTGATCTGAGGTTATTACCACAATGACGATAGTGATATAAGCTAACATACGTCAATCTTTAAATGCTTAAGTTCATTGACAGAACAAAGTATCAAATGTGAATCGTCGCCACGATACCTTGATATACTCGCACATCTCAAATTAAGGAAAGTGCCACGTATGGCAATTATGATAAAATGTATGAAGGTAAGCGTCCTCAAAATTCACACGTGCTGCAAAAGTTTGGACATTCATATTTCCCCCCTAAAGTATTTTTCTTTCCACGTTAATATTTCATAAGACGTGCGACTTGATCTGGGTATCGTTGTGACAGATTACAAATATGGAAAATCAAACCTGTGCATCCCCTTTGTCAATCTGCTTCCTAATTCGCTGTTCCCTCTCCTCATTGCGTCGGATAATAACTACCACGTTTTCCTGGAACTCCTTGAAGTCGGAGATGGCGAAGAAGCGTTTCCACCACTTTTGTTTCTTCATGAGGACAAATCTCTTAAAACTGACAGTAACGGCCAATCGTTTGGCGTAATGCAGGAGCATCCCCTCCACGATATTCTGCGCGGTTATAATCAACTTCACCTGCCAACCAAACCAAAATTGGGGAATAGTTTGGTTTTGCAGATAGAGCTAAGAAGTAAGTAAAGCACATATATAGTGTTGGGTAAATGGTAAACAATTACATTTTTTCCAATTATAGAGAGACTTATTATTATCATCTGTCAACATCCTGAAAATTACGCGTTCTGAAGGTCTTCTGTTTGTAAGAAATTGCTCAAAATGATATTTGTCGGGAGGGGGGGGGCGGACTCCAACATTTCCCATAGGTAAGGTTCATACCGCCCCATGTTCTCCGCTAACTTTACATCACTATTCGTCACTATGCAACAAGTTTCGGTAGGTTTGATGTTGTTTTATGATGTTGGGGGTGGGGGGGGGGGCTGGGGACGGTAAAATACTTTGTGATCCAGTGAAGAACAATTTGTCTGATCGCCTAAAACTATACTTGAACATAAGAATGCTTGTATTTACTAATGCATATACTTTTTAGCATGCCTCTCTGGTTTGGTTTGGTCTTCAGGAAGTGGTCATAGTGAGTTACTTCAAGAGCTTATTTCTATACCGTCAGCCGTTTCAATCACCGTGTATGTATAATCCTATTTTATAGTTCTAATACATGTAGTAATGTAGCATTATTACGTTCTAGCAAATAGAGCCCTCGCACAAATACATTGATTGTTCAGTGGGTTTCGGTTGATGGTCTTTATTGACATATTGAACGCAATTTCGGTACAGTTGTCCCTACATAAGATTCAAAATCGTTGCATTACACCAGTAAAAATTCTCTGTTATTATTTCATGAAGCAAGGCGAGTTTAACAATTTAGGATAAACCATGCACACACTGCTTCCCACGGAGAGGTCTTGTTTAATCACTTTTAACTAATCATCTAACATTGAAATATAAACAAACAATAAAAACAACGTAATTCTATCCTGTTCATCTTTCTCCTAAAATTCCTACTGATTTTATAGTCATCATCTTTACCTTCCCCAAGAAGAAAATATCCTCACAACACAGGTTTCGGTGTTACTTGGCAAAAGCAGGGATGCTAAATATATCAACAGGCGTGTTGCACAATAAAGATACCCACAGGTATCAACACCCTTGGTGTTAAAGGTTTATGTTGTTGATGTATGAAGAAATTTGTTTGGTGTAATAATAATAATAAGTAATAATAATCCGCATTTTATTCGAAACAGAAATCAGAAATAGAAATCCTCGGAAAATTCATTTTGCCCAATTGTTCGTGGGCCCGGCAACCACTGAGCAACGCCAGATCGACGTTGCTGTATCCCTTAAATCGTTGAACGCCAAACAAGGTAGCAGCAATTCCCATCTTTTAACGTCTTTTGGTCTGACGCGGCCGGGGTTTGAACGAGCTCGAACCCCCCGATCTCCCAGTTGTGAGGCGGACGCTCTTCCAACTTAGGCAACACAATATCCGAGTGTCGGAATTTAGCCCCGCTTCTGGTATCTATATTGCAACAGCATTGGTGTTCAATTTATCATCCCAGTTTTTGCAGTGTAGTGAAAACTATAATATGTGTCTTCATACCTGCATCTTCAAGTGGTAATATTTTGCTTTCTTCCTTATTTGGTGAATGTCCGCCACAGCCAGACCAATCTACAGAAAGTGATACTTTAATATTAATATTCACTTGATGTGAGATGTTCACAAAATAAATAAATATATTTAAAATAAAAAAGAAATATTTGAAAAAGTGTTTTACGTAATCCTTTACCACAGGGGCATCGATCCATTTTTTTACAAACAAAAAGTCAGCATTTTGGCGCGTTCCGAGTGCCAATTTGCCTTGCTAAATTTTGGTAGCGCGCCGAAAAAAAAATGTTGTCGCACTTGTATGTTTAAGTTTATTGGTTTTCTAAAGCATTGTACAGTTTTTGTTGTACACCTCATATTCTTACATCACGTGTTTTTACGCGATTTGAATTTTTCAAGATGTCCGAATTATTGGGGAGGGGGGGCAAAACGATTTGTTGCCCCCCCCCCCGATCGATGCCCCCGCTTTACCATGATCAAATACACTAGATAATTAGGCCTAAATACGTAATGTCATTCAAGAAAACCAGTGTTCATATCAAAATGTTTTGGAAGCTGTCATCATAATGGTCATTATAAGTCGAGTAGTCGATGAGAGGATGGGTTGCAAAGAGAGCCACCCCAGCCATTAATCGGCAAGTAAAAACAAAATTAAATGAAGAAAATACCCAAACAAGCAAACATTAAAGTACGATGAAAGCTGGTTAGAAATTTTACAGAATATGCCACATACCACGACCCTAGTCTGCAGGCACAAATTTTATTTTTGCACTAAAACACTACAGCGCCTTGAAACAAGACTAATCTTGTTAGGCAGTGCTGGAGCAGCTATAACACAGGGCCTATGGAAGAACTAGTCTGCAGCACAGGTTGTTCAAACCCTGATTTGCGTAGCACGACGGACAAGGGTTTGGGCCTTCAAACTACCCCGACACCATATTTTATGAAAATGAAACCCGGAAGTTCTTAAGTTGAACGATTTTTCTCTCTGGATTAGACATGAATTGTTTATTTTGTCCCATTTGCTACAATCAATGGCGTCTTCGTGGCAAAATTGGCATATTGTTCGTGAAAAGTCGTTAAAGTTGTGGTAGCTAGTTTGGTTACTTTTCTCAAAATTTCATTTAACATCCAATTGCCCTGAAAAACGAGAAACAATACATATTATATAAAAAGACGATGCCATCTATTTTCACACGGGGTTTTATTTTGACGACTTCAGCACCGTCCAATACTGAATGTAAGATTAATCATACCCATCTGTTCAAAGTCTTACCAATATATTGACAATGATAATCGGCATGATGAAGAGGAAGACTGTGAAAATGACGTTGGTGACTTTGTGAGAGAAGATTGCCGTGAGAATATAAGCATCTTCGCCGTCTGTTTCTGGGGTATTTTCAGTTCCCAAGTAGTTCTGACTGTGGAAAATTCTCGTAAAATCGTACTCTCCCACAGTCATGACAAAAGTCTTCTGGAATGCGGTGAACCAGGTATGAAATGCCTCCTATGTTGGATTAAAAGGAATATGAAAATAACGAAATATGTAAAAGCTCCTATCATAACCATTAACAGAATGGTTCTGTCCTTCCATTCAGCTCGTGTTGAACATATACAATATCATACAGAACAATAAAAAAGAAAATTGAACTATTGTTTAAATTTACTGAGGAAAAAAGGGCTCCCTCTCACTGATCAATCGATCGTCAACCGAACATCAGGATTGGTCTTCAAATTGATAAAGACAAAGGGACAGTGTTATAATAATTCGACGTAAGTACAAATACATGTATCATTTAGCTCATAAAGTTTGCAATGTACATAATAGATTCACCACTCAACGCGCCCTCAAAACCAGCCACAATTTCAGGTCGGGAGTCTAAACTGCGGCAGTCTTCCACCTAGCAATTCGGATCCTGTTATCGCCGACTGCGCAGAGCCGTTGATAGAGAAAATTTGCCTAACTTCAATTCACTATGTTGCAACATGACCACCGTTTCCGCATGATTGTACAAGTACAGTAATAATGACGATTTACGTACGACCCCACTGTTTAGCGGCCATCACATGATTTAAGCATCTTTAGGCCCCATGTTGCAACCCCCTGAAACCAAGTTGGTAAAACTCTCTCTATCTATCTATAGCGCTGGCCTAGCTTTGTAAATGTCATCAAATGTGAAAGTTGTGGTGATAATACAATAGCGAAGTACAACTTTAATCGATAGCTGCCGAGAATCTACACGTTCAGCTCGAAATTTTCAGCCGCACACAAGGCCAACATCGTTTACGTTCGTGTTTTTGGATAACGCTAATGTACGTCATTGAATCAGTGGAGTCCAATTATGTCGACTTTTCCCGACAATGCATCTCAAGAAGTCGATTACTCACTTGTGCCATTAGGTGGCGCTGTGTGTTGTGAATTAATCGCATTAAAGGTTTGACTGCATTGTATATACACTCACCAAAAAAAGAAAGTAAACACTTTTTCAAGTTCACATTTGTAATATATAACTTTAATAAAAATCAATGAATTATATATCAAATTAAAGGCATTTTAATTATCTTTTAGCCTATGAGAGTAATTTGAAGATAAATTTTATACATGAGTGATCACACGCGTTTTTATCCCCCAAGGTGCAAAAGTAAAACTTGCAAAAATGGACCATAATCCACTGATATTTAAATGGCACAACACAGTCAATGGAAACAAAAGATCAGACTTAGACAATGGCTTTATCTTTGAATAAAAGACAGAATTTGTTAAAACTGCAAGACTGAGTCGTGTTTTTTTTATCAACAAAGAGAGAGAAAGAAGGAGAGGAAAAAAAATCTTCTCTACAGCCTTTAACTTCAGAAAATGTCTGACATGTAACCACCCTTGCGTCTATACTCTAAATCCAATTGAAACTTCTTAGATTTTTTCTTTCTCTCTCTCTTTGTTGGCAAAAAGACAAAACGACTCAGTCTTGCAGTTTCAACAAATTCTGTCTTTTATTCAAAGATAAAACCATTGTCTAAGTCTGATCTTTTGTTTCCATTGACTGTGTTGTACCATTTAGATATCAGTGGATTATGGTCCATTTTTGCAATTTTCTACTTTTGCACCTTGGGGGATAAAAACGCATGTGATCACTCATGCATAAAATTTATCTTCAAATTACTCTCATGGGCTAAAAGATAATTAAATTGCCTTAAATTTAATATATAATTCATTGATTTTTATTAAAGTTATATATTACAAATGTGAACTTAAAAAAGTGTTTACTTTCTTTTTTTTTGCTGGGTGTATTATTCATTCACTCGCATTAATCAATCATCAAATCTTCACAGATAAGTTTTAAGTAGATTTTACCTGATTCAGGAGCAATGTGTAGAATGCGAACGAAAACGCTACTACGAACATGACGAGAACTATCACGAACTTGGCGGTACTGAATAGTATCACTGTTGGGTGTAAAGAAATGAGGATACATTATATGAACTGACTTAATTTCCTGATATATTGAAATGGTTTGCACACGGTTTATTAGTAGGTTTACCTTTAACTAGTCATGCCTGACCTTTGTCGAATTTATATTCATTTCCATGGCGCATTATTTTTCGTTGTAATTATTATTTTAACCGCTGTTCTAAAATGCTGGAAAGATGTATTCCTAATTGAAAGGTATTGGCTAACATTTACCACAGTTAAAAAAATCTGAGCCGCATGATTCCCCATGCTACCAGAGTCTTTGATGATGTCTAAAAATGAAGCCCTGAAAAAAATTGTATTTCAAAATGATCATTTAGTGCTTTAAAAAAGTGAAATCGTAAGTTGACCAGATTCACTTGCCCATTTCCTCCCATAGACTTACTGTGTGTTCACCTATAGATTAATAAAACTCGCCCCGAGTTTTATTGTTTCTTCATGTATAACTTGCCATTGGCAGTGTAACTTTCCAAACTTTTGTATTCTAGGGTGTTTATTTGTCCATTTGAACACTACTATGTGGCTCAGATATCAAAGTTTGACAATTTTTTAACTTGAAGCTCCACAATGTTAGCATATCACTTTAAAGTGTCTGGTGAATCATCACCAATATTTTGGAATACTCCAAATAAAGTGGATGTGCTGCACATTGGTACAAGCTTGCCATGGGTCCAGTGATCAATGGGTACTGTGTGAAGTCGTGTGAAACAATGTATAAGCAATTGTTTTTGGACTACAGACCCCCATCACTCTCACCTTTACCTTTGATATTTTGCGTACCACCCTTTTCCCCGAATTAGTGAGGACTACATACGTACACACCAATCCCCATTATTTACAACCATGCACGGAGGTGGTAACTTACCTTCGAACATGACGACATAAATTCCAATGGATGCAACTCGTCTGATGAAGAGAAGAAAGTTCAGCCAGGCTAACAGTATGGCGACGGCACCGCATTGCCATTGCCACTCCTAAAGGTATGCAATAAAGCAAATAATAAGATGACAAGCCTTAAAGGCAGTGGATCTCTTTTGCATGCCCCAAAATTAACATTGTGTAAATACAATGGCATTTACAAGAAAATGCCATTTGGAAACCTTTATCAAAATTTAGGAGCTAGAAACATAGTTTTAGTGGAATTATAGTGACCGTTGGACTCTGATTTGAATTTTTTTCTCGTGAGGAAAAAATTCCTGCCAAAGAACGTACACTAAACGGATATTGTTTTTCTTTCGCATTTTTCAAATTCTAAGCAATTACTCTACCCCAGATTTCACAGACATACCCTTCATTAATAGCCTAAGGGCATGTGTTATCTTTTCCTGGTCTGCGGGGATGTTTGCAAATGTAATCCACTGCCTTTAAATTAAATCTTTGAATACTTTTCTTACTTGACCGGCGTAAACTTTCTAAACTGCAGTACACTCATTAAATCAACATGAATACCTGATAAAATAATTAAATCCACATTGATATTCGATAAAATTTCGAGTATTCGAGAAATTTATACCTGTCTCAGTGTGATGCCGTCCAGAAATTCGATCTGTCCAACCGGGAGAATTTGCAGCACAGACAGAACGTACAGCGGCCACTCAAGTAAAATTTCCAAGCTGAGGTATTCCCATTTCATAATTTTGATTTCCAGTAACTAATAAAAAAATATATAAAAAAGAGGGTAACTAAAGAAAATGCTATTAATTCCAATGGTAAAGAAGGGTATAGTCTACAATCGATTTTCAGAATGACGTTCTTAAATATGCACAGTCATCATTAATAAGGTTGAACGTTGCGTAGCGCATAAATGTTTTGCATATCTTGAAGGGATAGTAGCACCAAACTAGAACCTACACATTAGAAGACTTATCCTGACTGTATAACGTGTCCCTGCCGTGCGCGGCCATCTTACTTAGTCCTTCACAATGCCTTTCCGTGCAGCAGTAAATCATTGTACGCACTGGCTAGCAATTACGTTATTGCTACCAATTTGGTGGATAGTGTGCGCGTGGTGAGGACTCGGTGGTGTGTGTTACATGCAATGCTGGAAGCCTTCTGGTGAATGGGATTAGTCATGGGGATTATTGCATCTACCACAAAACGAACGGCCTATCGAAAATAGCACCAGTGCAGTTTGCAATAATAATGCACGGAATTATCCGTTATATTCTTATTTTATATCTAAAAAGCAGCCATAAATCCTTTAGTTACTGATAGGTTTTTAACATGATCAACATTATATTGTCGTGTTTCGAGTACTACCTCTTTAGCAACGCAGATAACGACCAGAATGAGGATGATCCAGCCCGCTACGCATCCGAAGAAGTATCGTGTGCCTGGACTGAACTGGTCGACCAGCTGCTCTTCCAGGCCATGATACCAGACGACTCCGGTTGTCTCGTTGTGAAATTTGACGAAGAAACTTGGCGGGTTGACCACGACATAACCCGTCAACATGGAGATGAAAAGCACGTGGAGGAGTAGGGTGGCGAAGTAGTACATGTAGCCCACTTTCCATTTCCGTTCCATTAGTTTGGTGCACAGCGGGTGCGTAAGGAGTTTAGCTCGGTTATTTTTAACCTGAATCAGAAAATATGCAATAATAATAATATTAAATCACTCAAATTTGGTGTTTTGACAAATCGTCAGCATATGCAGCTGTACCTTCAGGCAAAATTTGGACAGTTCGAGGGTGTGTATCCTATATTGGAAGTGTGTGTCCCCATTTGAAGTGTGTGTCTCTATTTGGAGTGTGTGCCCCCAGTTGGAGTTTGTGTTTCCAGTTGGACATCTGTGTCCCAAATTAGAGTGTGTGTCTCCAATTGGACTGTGTGTCCCCAATTGGAGTGTGTGTCCCCATTTAACCGTGTGTATCCAAATTATAGTATGTGCCCCCAAGTGTAGGGTGTGTCCCTAGTTCAAAAGGGTGCTTCCTGTTGGAGTGTATGTTCCCAATTGATTGCGAGTGTCCCCAGTTATGTTCCCAATTGATTGTGTGTGTCACCAGTTGACAGTGTGCGTGGTTGACAACTACATAACCCGTGAGCAAGGAGATGGAGAACACGTGGAGTAGTAGGGTAGTACATGTAACCCACTCTCCATTTGCGTTCCATCAGTTTGGTGCACAGTGGGTGCGTGAGGAGTTTTTCTCGGTCATTTTTAACCTGAATCAGAAATAAATATCATCGATACTGCCTTACTGTGGGCAAAAGGAGGCAGATAAAAAAAAAATCACCCGAGTTTGACACATCGAAAACATGCGCTACTTTCATGGAACATTTAAATGATAAATAATCATTCGATAAAAAAGTCACAATGCCGCGAATTTGCATTGATGTCGATGTAACTAGCATACACAAATGTCTCTTTTATAAGAAATAAAACCTTTGTCACTTCTTTCTTTTTGCCAAAGTAGGGCAGAATAATTTTAGTGGTGCAACAACAGTTTGTTATATGGCAACCAAATTAAGATGGTGTTCATATAGCCTATAGGTATCATTCTATACTGAAAAGGAAGTGCAAAGGGAAAAAAAGGGGGGGGGGTCAACAATTTGAGAATGGGATCCAAAACTGATGGAAGAGCTTAGGTAGTTGTTTAGATAGGATTGTGTCGCGACCCCCCCCCCCAAAAAAAAAAAAAAAAAACACAACACAACAAACAACAACAAAAACAAATAAACAAACAAACAAAAACAAACACAAAACAAAACAAAACCCAACAAAACCAAACCAAAAACGAACAAAACAAAACCCGACCAAACCAAACCAAAAACAAAACGAAACAAACAACCCAGCAAACAGACAGACAAACAAACAAACAAACAAATACTACTACTACTACTACTACTACCACTACTACTAATACTACTTCTACTACTACTACTACTACAACTACTACTGCTACTACTAACACCACTACTACTACTACTACTACTACTACAACTACGGCTACTACTACTACTACTACTACAACTGCTACTACTACTACCACTACTACTAGTAATAAAAATAGTAAAAAAATGTTGATAAGTTATGCCTATCAGCAGACTATATCTTTATCGTTTCCTATAACGTATGATTATCGGTAAAAAAAATTGATTGATATGTATTTGTTTTATTGATTGATTGATTGATCGATCGATCGATAGTTTGATTGATTGACTTTTTTCACCTTTAACATAACATGAAAAAATACGATAAAAGAAGCAATACATTATTAAATAAGGCTATAGGTGCTTAATAATGTAAACATAGTCGTTTGGAATACCGAAATTTTTGTAATATGGTGTTGATCAGATATGGATACAGTATTTGAACATTATCTTTTGCAGCGTGACACGTTCCAGATCAATATACATAAACTAAAGAAGACAGAAAACCCCATTTTAATGAAAAGGCGAATTGAATCACTTACCATGATCATCAGCGGGTGGTTAGTCATGAGGTTGGTTTTGTGAGCCACTCTGGATTCTTGCTTCAATTTTCCGTCCGTTTCATCAAAAGGGGTGTAGTCAACACTTGTGCCTGTGTACAAATACACCAAATGTGGCTCTTCTTGCTGTTTACTATAAAGCCACTGGCTAACATTTACTACAATTTAAAAAAATGTGAGCTACATAATTATCCACCCTCCAAGTGTCTTTGATAAGGTCTAAAAATGAATCCCTGAAAAAATTGTATTTCAGAATGATTGGGTGTTAAAAAAAAATGAAAATCTAGAAGCATTCAAATTGACCGGATTCACCTGCCCATTTCCTCCCATTGACTTCCTTTGTGCAGATCTAGGCTATTTTATCAAACACCGGAAATTGTTTATTCATGCATACCTTGCCATTGGCAGCATAACTTTTCCAAATTTTGTATTCTAGGGTGTATTCTATCTGTCCATTTGAATACTACTATGTAGCTCAGATATCAACGTTTGACATTTTTTAAATTAAAGCTCCACAATGTTAGCCTATCACTTTACTCAATTATAGTTTATACTCTCTAATTATTTATGTGTGTAATATCCACTCTAACGGACAGAATGAATTTTCTTTACTCCCGTTTGGGTAGACTGTGATAGAAATCACTCTTAAAATAGTGCATGAGGTCACTTTCCACTTTTTGATTGGGAGTGAATTTACATCAAAACTACTCTCTTAAAAAACAAATGAAATTGTTCACTCTTTAGGGGGTGAATGTCAAAAACGAGTGCATTTAGAGTGATTTTTGAGGGAATTTCGAGTAAACTTGAGTGATTTTAACTCGTTCTGGAGTGGCCTCGGGGATCACTGGGGGATTCCAAGTGATCATCGAGGTCACTCCAAAATTCACTCGAAATTCACTCGAAATGCACTCTTTTTGACATTCACTCCTGATACAGTTAACAATTTCACTCGCTTTTTAAAGAGAGTAGTGCCTAATATTCCCACTCTATTGGGGAGTCATAAAGGGACCACTTCGTCGTGAAATCTATTACAGTCCTAAGTGTTATTCATTCAAACTTGGAGTAAAACCCTCACCAAGTTTGAGGGTAAAAGTGGTTAATTTACAGTTGAGAGCGAATTCCTGTACTTTGAGTGTGGGTAAATTTAACCCGTTGTAGACTAGGTAAATGTCAAAATCAAAGCGTCTTCAAGGGATTATATTCGAAAAAATATCAAAATTAATAATAAACGTATAATGACAACGACCTTTGTTTTCTTTCTGTATTTTCAGGATTCAATAATGTTGAAAACATCATTTAACCATAGTAAATAGATAAATCTGTTTCGACCTGGGTTTTTTTCGCACTACCTGGATCTTAGAGATACAAACGATACAAGAATTAACCACTACGCGCAAATCTAGTCATTATATTAGATTGTCTCATAGGGGTCGTTTTACTTTTATTATGAGTAAACTCTTTAGCTCGAGAAAAGCTTCCAGTCCTGAATCCTGTGGCTAAAATTGGAAAAAGATTACCAACGAATGGGCATTTGAAAGGGGTCCGCTTTGAAGTATATGCTTCGGGATTCCCATGAGTGAAAAAAAATGGTGTCTTATTCCTCACCTTTCGGGAACGTCCCGTAGTCTAGACCACTGCTTTTACGGTACCAAGGAGAGAAGAAATCATCCAGCAGTTCATAGTAGAAGGTAACCTCCTCGGAGAATTCTTGACTGTCGTCCGTGTGGGATACAGAACCTTTCGTTACTGTGATACAGCGGTCCATCACCACCTCTGCAACATCTGCATGAATGAGTTGAGAATGGATCCGGTGATTGCT
>JZLH01S0630290.1:0-11377 GCA_001188425.1 Eucidaris tribuloides | reverse complement strand
TACCCTTTAGGGATAGTATAAGTTATCAAAACATAGCTTCAGATTTAAAAGTAGTAACTCCCTACCTGGCATGTCTTGTATCAGTTTCCTCATGGCCGATGTTCGTTGCCCTGCTGTTTCCCATGACCACCGATGTGATGACGTCATCAGAGCCATCAATGATTTCTGATTACTTCCGGTGACAAATGCCATGGCCATGTCCCTGTCAAGCAAGTAAAATAATATAATAATTCAAGCAGTATTAGAAAAGGTAATGGCAAAATTGTAATAGCAACTGTAGTAGTAGTAGTAGTAGTAGTAGTAGTAGTAGTAGTAGGCCTAGTAGTAATAGTGGTAGTAGTAGTAGTAGTAGTAGTAGTAGTAGGCCTAGTAGTAATATTAGTAATAGTGGTAGTAGTAGAAGAAGTAGTAGTAGTAGAGGTGGTAGTAACCGCTTATCCTGGAAACGAACTCCTGATTTAGTACATGACCTCCATCCTATAATGCTCTCATCAAATTACAATTTACCAAAAATATATGGTTAACCTATGTAAGGGGGAATATGGCATGTGTGGATGATTTACTGTGGTTTTCCCTTGTGTATAGGCTATGCAGCATATTTCAAGTGTTTTTGTTTTGTTTTTTTTACTTTTAAGGCTTGCCCATAACAAATCCCAATATCATTTGACACCACTGGCTGTACGTAACCATAGAATATGCCAATTTAAGCAAAGGTACACCTTTGACCCTTAAACCCATGCACATTCTTCCCCAAATCTAATCATATCATCTATACCTAGTGGCGGATGCCTAGTTGGCCAATTCCGCCTAGGGGTTCTCAAGATATCGCGATAACGAGATCGGGGAGATGGACGGACGGACAACCCGGAAACAATGCATTCGGCCTCTTCGATTTTGAGGCATAACATTCATCTGGGGGTCTATTTTGATAAAACAAACAGAAAAACTTTAGTTGCGAACAATCTTACACTAATACCATGATGCACAATATGTTCAGAACGCTTACTCATTTCTCCTTGTGATAACCTGGTCAAAACACTCGACTAAGACGGTCCTCCATCTGTCGTCTGTTTCAAGGTCAACACGTCGCAAACAAGAAATGATCCCGTCTTTGTCGTTTTCATTGCACATACGTCGAACAGATGCAAGGTCTTCACTCTGATAAAGAATAAAATGATCAAAATATCATTGTTAAATTTTAAATAAAATTGCAATAAAAACCACAGCGTGCCATTATGGCATGCTTCTGACTATTACTGTCCTGCACAGTCCATAAACTATACATTTACATTACCATTAGGAAAACAAAATCGTTCAAATGTCCGCCATTTAACGGTAAGCCACGATCGAGTTCAGACTTGCAATTTGCACATGAAGATAAAAGTCGTTTGGAAATTAATTGTGCAAGTACAGATTTCACAAACAATAGGTCTTCATGAAAGCTAGTAAGCATGCGTTTACAAGATCATCACAATGTAAAAGCACGGGCATGTTTCTTGTGAAATTTATATAATTAAAGCTGCTTCCTAATGTTATATCAGTTTTATTTCCATACATAAAACAAATCCGTATAAAATGACCCACGGTTAAGTGTGACAAAATTTCATTTGGCAATATAATTTAATATAAACAAGCTATAATGATCATAAAAACATAAATACACTTATGAATACATAATTGTTTTATTATTACTCATCTATAGCCCGCCATTTTAAGATCAGTGGATGCCCTCAAAAGCCTCAATAAAGAAGTGTCCCTCTCTTAAAAAATCTGAGGGTCATTTCAGATGAAAACGGCCCTCGGAAGCACCTTTTCATCTAAAAAAAAATGATGCCCTCTTTTGGCAAAATGGTATATTAAGTAAAACTGAACAGAGGTTGCAGATGCTTATATCGTCCATTATCTAAAACGCCTCTGTAAAGAATGCCGTATACAGAGATTTATACTCAGGCAATCTTTACACAGGGTACCATGTAGGAGGGGGAAACCCTTTAGTGTGGGGGTCCTATATATTGATGGTCCGATAGACCGAGGATCCTATAAAACGATTATCACAAAGTGTCCGGCAGACCGATTTTCAAAAGGGTCTGATATGGTCCAATTTAGCGATTTGGCCTAATGTTTAAGCCCTATGATGATGATGATGATGATGATAATAATAATAATAATAACAGTAATAATAATATAATAATAATAATCATCATCATCATAATAATAATAATAATAATAATAATAATAATAATAATAATAATAATAATAATTATAATAATAATAATAATAATAATAATAATAATAATTGTATACAGATTCACGATAAGGGTCCTGTAGACCGAGGGTCCGATAAAACGATTGTGAAAAGGTTCCCATAGATCGATTGTCCATGGACCCTTTTGTTTATCAGCCTATGGGACCCTTTCGATAATCGGTGTATAGGAACCGTGATTTATGGGAGTGTAACCATGTAGGCCCACTAAACGCATTTGCAAAAGTGTTCTTCCTATAGCATCACGATCCAATTCCTTTACTGATGATCCATCTCACCTCTAAATCGACTTCCATTGATCCAGTAGCCGACACGGGTTCTTCGTGTAACTCATAATATGACGGATTTCCTATCCCAACGACAATGTCAGGATTCTCTTCATCAGCAGAGTAAGAAGACATGTTGGTAAATAATGCATACACAATACCACCACATGAAAACAACCTTTGTAACTACACCAAACACGAGCATACACCTCGAGTATTCAAACATATAAATCTGTTAAACTTTGCTTATTATTTAGAGAAGTCACGAGGTTAATATTTCATACACAGAAACTCCATGTTACATGTGAAACTGAACAAAGTCCGTCCACATCAGGTATGCTTACACACTAGAGGTATCAATAATAATGATAATTCAACAAGAGGTTTTGCAAACAAATTAGGCCTATGTGTATGTATTATGTTTACAGCTATTGTCAACTGGTACAATGTTTGCATTATTAGTTTTGTTTCCTTTGTTTACTTTGTTGTTGGGGCTTGAAGCTTCTGCTTATGAGCCCATTTTGACGATGTATGCTTGAATAATTATCGTTGATCGGGGCTATATTTGGAAGATGGTGACGCCAATGCTTTTCTAGTTCAGATGTGAAAATGTTTATTGACTGAACATCATCTGCCGATTGTGACGAACCATTCCAGTTGTTAATGTAACGAACAGGGAATGACATCAGTCGTACATTCATCTTGCAATGCGGTTTGACAGCTTTGAAGCTATGACCTCTAGTCCTTGAATTACTCCTCATAGAAAATAAGCTTTTCTTTTTGGCATCTTCTCGTCCTGCCATTATCTTTAAAACTTGAATCTGATCTGCTCGTTGTCAAGGTTTGGGATCGTCAATACTTCAAGTCTCTCTGGGTACCTTAGATGGTTTACCTGTGGTACCATTCTGGTTGCTGGTTGTTGGGCTTTTTTAAGTTTGTTTTTATCCCTGGTCAACTATTATTCGAAATCCGTCAATAATGCAGACATACAATTAACAGCTGCTAATTTCTGGGATTGCCCTCTAGAGGTCAAGGTCAAACAAAGGCCCGATACACCTACAATTTGAATGCTTCATCTCGAAGATCTGCGAGTCTGTAGAATCCATATCATTAAATATGAAATGTGTCCTGTCGATACTACATGTAGGTGGATCCAACTTGCCGGAGGGCGTGAAAATAGGTTAATTGAAATGGATGCTTGACAATGTTTTTCGTTTCAATACGAAGACAATAATATTGGTGATTTGTATTCAATTATTATTGTAATCATTGGTGGCTATCCCAATGAAACGGGGAGTAGGTGGCGTGTACCCATCGATTTTCAAACGTTAATTCTGGTTAACCCTTTTTGTTTTGCATTTTAGATATATTTACGATCTGCAAACCTGTTCAAAAGTAAATGAGATGGAAATTAATTACTGACATTCTTTAATGCTGGGAGGGGAATTTCGAATTATAATTTATGGTATCCGTTTTTTTTTCACGTGAAAGGGTATAGTTACTTTGCTTTCTGTAATTGCCTTCTCCCCTACCCCGTAGTTATACAAAATCGTGGATACTGCCTGTAATCGTTAAATCCTTAAAAATATTTATGTGTTTAAAACAATAATTTCCGATTGGACCATTTTTTGAGACACACTGCATATACAGGGGACGTGTGGACGTCATATAGAAGTTGAATCTACATTGCTAGGGTATGTAATCTTGGTAATACGCCACTGAAATGACGTCCCAAGTCACAATGTCAATTACAAAGGTCTAAATCTATGACTCCTTGACCTACTTATCTACGATCGTGAATGTATGGATTCAATCAGGAATAATTTTATCCATTTTTGTGTCTGTTAGTTTTTTCCTTAGGGTTGTTAGTGAAATGACGATCCTTTCCTTTCCGATGTTCAGAAACATAATAATTTTATCAATGGTTGCTAAAACGCTCGATTTATGTAGTAAGTCAGATAGTTAACGTATTAAGACAAATACAAATTTGAGCGATTGTTGCTAAAACGTTGCATAGAAAAATAAACACGAGTAATTTACAAAATAAAATGAACACAAAAACCCAGAAATAACCCGTTTAACGATGTGTAACGTAAAATGCGCAATGCGAAATATATTGCATTCAAAAAAGTGGCTATGCCACTGTTCATAACCGAGATCCGAAATAATATACACTATTCTAATTAAATCGGATAGAGTTTAGATGGAGAATTCTTCAGTGCGCAAGTCCGAAGTCCATTAAAATAGGTCACATATTGGCGATGGAAAACTACATGGAAATTATGAGCAATATCGTCGCACTGTGCAATCTACAAAATATTGTCTTACGTCATTGGTGACTAAACTTTACCATTGATATTATTCACGATGTAAAAAACTTGGTAAAATCGCATGAAACTTGAGTTTTACTGAATATTTTGTTACATTACGGTGTTCAATTGCGAATACAGCGATATGGTGTAACATAATTAAAGCACTTATATACCCTACTCTTTACTCTTATTCTCATTATTTACGAAATATCTGATTGTGTATTGCTTGCTGTACAAGTATGCCCCAGCAAAAACGATGCTACGAGTTTTTCTGAATTAATTTGTTTACCTTCTCAACTTACATTTCAGAAAAAACGGAAATCTGTGAAAACTTGTGTACAAAAACAAAAGGTTGATCTCTGCTCTTTTATATCAACAAGTAGTAGAGTTGCCAATTATTATAAGAATCCTCAATAATAAGGATGAAGTAAACTTTAAACACTTATAACTCTTGAACTGCTCATAATTTCTCCATTTCCTTTCTAAAATGTTATCTATTCTCTGAAAGCAAGTAGATGTCCGGGTTTCATTCCCTCCTTAAATGGATTTCTTTCTGTTTCATATTTTTTTTCGTTTTGGCTTAAATGTCGAAGTTGTCATGATTTCCTTTATTTCTAAAGGTTTAAATCAGTTGATTTAAGGGCCCACTGTCATGAAAGAATGGAAAAATTCCCTCCTTTGACTCTAATTTTAAAATTGGGGCATTAATGATACCTGCTGTCTGTAGACTGTCGTACTGCAACATTCCATATTCGTGAGTGTGTGCCTGTTTCTAAAGACTAGTTCCGATCCTCTTACTGGTTGAGTTGACCCTTGACAATTAGTCAGACCTATAACACAGTAGTCTATAGGAAGAAATAGACAAGGCCAGGGGATAGTCACACTGGATACTCTAGATTTTCACCTTTTAAAGCACTAATGATCACTTTGAAGGAAAATTTGTCAGGGCTTCAATTTAGACCTCATCAAAGACCCTTAGATCATGGAGGATTATGCAGCTCAGATTATTCATACTGTCGCCTTGTTAGCTTGTGTCTGTAAAATGACTCAGACACAAAGAGATAAGAATACTACCGTTGCCTATCTTTAAAATTGACGTCAAATGGGTAGGTCAACAACCCATTTCGCATTTAGATTAATCAAGAGGTCACGATTGGACAGTTTAATATTAATGAAGCAGTAGCTTTCACACAGTGGATTTTAATAACATCGCATACGCGTCATCAACAAAAGTAACTGACAAATTGTTCCAGCGTTCGTATCTGGAAAGGGGTCTGCTGCATAAGGAACGCCGGGTTTCGTTGACGGTAAGATGTTAACTAAGATGTTAAGTTTAAAAGATAAATTTTTACAGTTTTCTAATTTTGCTTGAAATAAGAGACGGAATGAGGAACCATACCCGTCTCGGAAGGGCATCAAAATTTAAAGAGCTTGGTGTAGAGTTCTCATCTGTAATTGCTCATTGTTTATTGCTGCTAGGTAACCAGGGAATCTCATTTGCACATAGTAATCACCGCAGACCAGGAAAACATAATTTCTGCCCTTAGGCTATTGATGAAAAATATATCTGTGATATCTGGCTGTCAGTAATTACCTAGAATTTGAAAAATGGGAAAGAAAAACAAAGGCCGTTTAGTTACGTTCTTGGGCAGCGGACCTCTTTCAGCACAGCTAACGCAGCAAACAATTGTTGTCGTTTATTTTATCGATGACGCGTGTGCGATACTATTGCAATGATGATCCTAGTTTAAGATTAAGTTTCCGCTAACCGTTATTGTATCGTTAGAAAAAACGACTCTTAGCTATTTTTATAGTCTGGGTAGTTTCAAGCTCATAAAAGTGGCGTTTATCTCCTTTTATAACTCTACGTGTTTATTATTGTTACAGATCAGACAGTTTTCAAAGTAACATCGATTGAATTTGCCCTTTATCGATATTGATTGAAGTCTTCACTGGCTTGGATTGGCAATTCTTGCCCTCGCGTCTTGTGAGTACTGAATCCGTTTTCTAATTGTGCTAGTTCATCAACATCAGGAATATTCGCTGCATCGAAATTGTGATTTACAAGATTCAAGATTCACAGGATTCAAGATTTATTTCTGATTTAAAATACAGAAAATTGGCCATCACATATGAGTCCATAACGTAATCATTACGTCAGTACTGTACTTATTCCATCTTTGTCTCAGATTGGTGGACTCTGAGCACCGGCTACACTCAAAATGGGTGCCTATAATAAGCAATGAAAGAAAGTGTAATGAAAACAGATCCTTGTAAAAATACCAAATCCGATGATAATTCGTGGTGTAATTAAATCGCCTAAGCATGTTGTAGTCAAGGTGGCATGTTTGCTTTTTTATTTTAATTTGGCAATCCTGATGCACATTATTTTTTGTCTTGCCAGTGTAGCGGATGTCCAATATTTCTTTAGTAAATTTCCTTGTGTCAAATCTACGTGCCTAACGTTCTTAGTGAGCAGGTGCTCCTGTCAATATGTGAAGAAACTAAGCTATAGTCAATTTGGGGCATATCATCGCGAGACATGACAATATGGAAAAGAGGGCCTTGTTGTAGGCACGACATTCCTGGGAACGTAATAGAGGAAGACCTATGGAAGAACAGTGGGGGAGGCATTTGGTCAGCAATGGAAATAGAAACTGAAATGGCTCAACAGATGTGTTGTACCATGATGCCGTATAGGGAAGCTACGTCTGATTTGAGTACGCTACGGCGAGACGACGCAATCTTGCAATGAGATGGGTTTGTAATAGCTTTCCTGCTCAATGAACACTCTTTAAAGTGTTTACATTGTAAATTTTTTTTTTGGTGAAAAGAAATCCACACAGGAATGCAGCATTCTGCATGCTATTTTCACATTATGGTGCTAGTAGCCAGCAGGAATAAGAATGTTATAACCAGACAATGATCAAGTCCACCAAAGATTAAAACGGCGTATTTTATGGGCATTAACTTCTCTGTGGGCAGATTTCTTTTCTTCGATTCCTTTTTTTTGGGGGGGGGGGAGTAAGGTTATTTCTTACACCAATCGCTTCACACGTGATATCTCCGTGCGGCGGCGCCTCCATCGTGACCTGACGTGACAATTCAGGACGAGCCCCCAAGCGTGTTGTCCGCAATGTCATGTTAGATGTTATCAGTTGATTAAAATGATTGTTTGCAATAAATGTCGTTATAATGTGTTTTGCTTCGAGACGCACTTGATAGATTTTTGTGATTATTTATTTTCCCCCCAAACACTAATTGTGATTACGATTTATTTTTATTTCGAAT
Source organism: Eucidaris tribuloides (assembly GCA_001188425.1). Taxonomy (NCBI): domain Eukaryota; kingdom Metazoa; phylum Echinodermata; class Echinoidea; order Cidaroida; family Cidaridae; genus Eucidaris; species Eucidaris tribuloides. The sequence continues at coordinate 3,245 of JZLH01S0630290.1, read as the reverse complement.
ATCCGCAGGGTAACTGAGCCATTCAGTGTTATATGTTGTGACCAAAATGATTGTTTAGATGCCGTTAATCACGGCCAGGATCAGCGACTTGCAATGAACGCAGCGAGATGCCTAACTGCTTTGTGAGTCTTTGTTACCCTGTGTCCAATGCATTCTGTATTGGTGGCTTGGAAAGCTATCTTGGAAAGACCAACGCCTGCAGTATAATATAAGATAAAACAGAAAAAATAAATAGAATAAATAAATAAGTGATAAATAAATCAAAATAAATAATAATAATATAAATAATAATAAATGAATGAATGAATAAATAAATAAATAATAAATAATAAATAAATAAATAAATAAATAAATAAAATAATAAATAAATAAATAAATAAATAAATAAATTAACATAAATGAATAAATACCCGCATGTAGGCAATTATTTAGGAGTAGTTACAAATTGGTCTGGGAAGCGATCCTACATCTAGTGTTCAATCACCCATTACAAACGCAGAAGTAGATCTCACCTAACTATCACACATCAGCTTGAAGGGTATCAAGACTTGAGTAACTCTACACCTAATTGTACAAGACCAGGCGCTCCTGTTTCGAGTTGGAATGTCTTGATAAAAAACAGCCGGTGTCTCGTCGAGCAACGACAGAATCCGTCGGTCAGACCCCGACCAGTAAAGCCTCAGGCTTTCTCGAGAAAGAAAGACATAAAGAAAGCAATCGAAAAGAAAGAAAGAAAGAATAAATAATTTAAAAAAAATAAATAAATACGTGCACAAGTAGCTGGGCCATTCGAGAAGACTTAGTCCTATCAATACTTTGTTATTACGGGACGTGTACTAGTATTGGAAGCACGTACTCGACAGTGTTGCAGTTAAGGTTAGTGTGCTTTTAGATTTCTACTCTGTAAATAATTTCTTTGATATGAAATTTTTGGTTTTGCCTTCTCATTTATTTTGTTTCCACACTTTTAATTAAGCCAAGAGAACTATCACAGATCGAGACGATGGCAAATAAAATGTACAAAATTTCATAATTAAACAAATAGAATTTGGCGATGGTGAAACGCTCTGTCGTTGCATACATGGCCCATGTCACTTAATTGAGATAACAATGAACTGCATGGACGTCTTTTGAAGCTGTTTATTCAACTTAGGCGTGTAGGCAGGACTAATGGGGTGGGGTATGTTATTTCGCGTGATATAGTTAAAAGGTGTGATAATAATTAAAACGATATTAAATCGTCAATACTGAGAAGATACTATGACAGCAATACTTTTGAATGATAATAATGTAGTAATATTGCTACTACTAAGGCCGGGCGCGTCACTAAAGGGAGGGGAGTCAACACCAAGTGGAGTGGTGTCTAGAGGTCTACACTGTGACGACCCTGCGTTTTTATTCTGGCCAGCTGTGGAGTTGGGTGCAATTTTTCACAGTGTGGCACTGTTATCACTTGTGAAACACTGTGATACATGTTTATTTCGGCAAGACTTCCGAGTCAACCGAGGGTCCAATGAGGAAATGCTGTCGTATAGTATTTTCGTCAGAATTTTATATTATTTTCGCTAGCATTGTAATTTGGAAAGTAACTCTGAGGCTCTAAAAAAGGTATCACGTTTAAATACTTAGTTCGTTCCGATTTCCCTACCGTTTAATCCACGACTGCTCTAGCTATGATCGATTGCAGGCCACGACAGTTTTGTTTTGGCCTTGCAACAGTCGTTGGGAGTATACATGATTGTCGTATGAAGCATTGTACAGTTGACTTGTCGACAAACGCTAAATCTATTTCCCCAACCCGGCAAAAACACATGATGGCTTTAGATAGTGACATTTTTATTTCCCATTTAATGCGCACACCGTTAACGCCCACAGGCAAGGGCAACGACCTAAAACTGCGGGTTGCTGGTGAATGATATTTACATCAGTGGCCGTAATTTCAGAGACAGTTTTTAACAATGATTACAGTCTAGAAATTGAGTTAGCAATATCTGCATGCTACTGTAGTTCCTGAAAAATGAAACGCCTGACACAGAATGGCGCGTTCAACACAGTTATTAAGTGCTTTCAAAACTCATTGAATAGTAATAGCCGACCGTTCCGTTTCTCAAATAACAGACTGTCGTGTTATGGAATTGTTGTCCCATGTATGACACTCTGATGTCGTGACTAATTTCATATTGCAACATATTGGATGACCTAGAAAAAAACGACACGGGGGTACCGTCACCTTATGCTTATTTCCAAAATTAATGGCTCATCGTATTCGCTTTAAATCCCCTTCGAAAATATATTAATTAGTCGTCAAGAGATGAGGCCAACAATATCATTTTGCTTGGGGACTTTTCCATTTTTAGGGCCGTTTGTGAACCAATGGTAAATTTAAGTCAGTGCGCGTGTGCGCAGTTACGTGTAATTTCTATGGAACGGGCGCCGTCAACTGGGAACGCGTCAAAACGCTTTAAGACTTTTACGGCCTAGAAAGCTTGGAGATGCCACTGATTTGCAATATTGTCTCTGAATGAAAACTACTAAAAGAAAATTGACGATCTAAGTGTTCTAAGCTAGCTCCAAAGACACACTTCAAACACAGTATTTTTGTTGGAATAAGCGAAGGGGATGATAAATTTAGTGTACGTTTCTATGCACTATTTTTGCTAACTTGATGTCAATAGCATAACTGTCTATAGTTTTGTGTGTTACAGAGTGTTATTACTTGTCCTCGCAATTTACTTTCACGTCTGGTGCAGACACCAAGGTTTGAGCATTTTTAAAGGGCCGTCATCATGTTTTAGCCGGTGTATCATTAATTTGTTTGTTGTTGTTTTTTGTATCTGTTTCTACATTGGCAGAAATCTTCACAACAATTCGCGGATGTAGGGACAATTAGTGGCTCGGGGCTGTTCTACGCCGTATGCCAAGAAGGTTGTGAATTGAGATACCAATACATGCGTATCACTGCTGTCGAGCGATTTCTGCAAACAGCGCGAAGTACCAGTGAGTACAAGTGTAGCAGCTATGGTCGTGTCCTCCTGGTTGGCCTATTTATTTTTCTAAGTAGATCCTATGGGATGAGAAGTGATGACGTCAAGTGGTTCAAACATTTGGGGGAAGTAACAGCAAACCATAACAGCGTGTTAAACTGCAGCTCTCCGAATCAGTACAGCAACCAGCTGCGACAGCGTTGTACCCGGGGTTGTAGCCTGGTCGAGCCATTGTTATACATTATTTTTGAAACAGAATAC
>JZLH01S0630281.1:38612-54110 GCA_001188425.1 Eucidaris tribuloides | reverse complement strand
TGTGTGTGTGTGTGTGTGTGTGTGTGTGTGTGTGTGTGTGTGTGTGTGTGTGTGTGTGTGTGTGTCTGTGTCTGTGTGTCTGTGTGTGTTTGTGTGTTGGCTTGTGAGTGTCTGTGACTGTGTTACCAAACCTTACCGAGTTTGAATTGTTATGTACTTCAGATAATATACTGCAGATAGTTTACCTCGCTTTTAATTTTTACCTTTTTGACATACCTTCCACTCCTAACGTTTTCTCGATTGCATGTTTGTTAGGGCTTTTTTTTCCTTGTATGTGTTCATATAATATGTGTTTCTCCTTTGTAGTTTTTTTTTATATCATCAGTGCTCTTCTTTCCTGTTTCCCCTTAAAGACAATATTGGAGAAAAAGGAGGTTCAGTCAAGAAAATTGTGAAACTTCCTGACTCCTGAGCTACATAATAGTGCTCCTTGAATAGATAAATAAACACTATATAATACAAAACTTTAGAAAGTTATGCTTTCAATAGCAAGATATGGGTAAATATCATACTTAAAGCCCAATTTTAGTTTTGGGGATTTTTTTTTTAAATTGAAAGCTTTATGCCCAAAGGTCATATCACAGATTCTGAATGTCTTTATTTTTTAAAATTAATTTATTTTACATTACTAGTGTAGCATTCAAATGGTTAATAAGGTGTTAAAGTTATCTGAGTTATACCTCAGAAGAATAAGCAGAGTCTGCTAATTTAGCTATGCCTTTATCCCAAAAGTTGTATCGTTCCATTTTTATTTTTCTAATGTATCTATATACATTGGAAATTACGATATCATAAATAAGGAAATGCATACGTTCACATCATTTTGGGGGAACATGTATGTGTCACCAGCCTTGTTGACTTGCAAACCCCTTAAAGGTAATGACATGATTGGGGGAAGTCCTCAACTTGGGGCAAACCTATTCTAGAATCAATAAACTAAGCAAGGATTCTACTGTGAAAATTCTGTGATCAAATGTTGACTCATTTTAAAAGTATTACCATCAGAATGCCTTGTGACAGACACATTTTTTGTTTAACTTTCTATGGGATTAATTTCTCTCGGGGCTCGAGGAGAATTCAGGTCTAGTATGTCCATGTGTGATTCTCCTTAATTAAACAATTCAAGACAAATCCTTCCAGCCAGGAGATACACTATATATATCCTTGAACCAGTTTGGTTCGAGGGTTTTTTTTTTCCTTCTCCCAATCATGTCAATATCCTTTGATATCATAACTTGCTCTTTCTGTTTTCTCCTACTAAATCATTGATTCTACAATTACTCGTGACCACGCAGAAATTTGGATGGTTGACAATAATTTGAAACCTATTTTTTTTTGTATTCATTATTTTGTTATTTGTTTCCCCATGCACGGAATTCTTCTGGCTTGGCTTTGTCCAATGTAAATGATATTCGTTCAGTTTACGATCACCGCATTCATCTGATACCTTTATTCCGATATGGAAAATGAATGAATGGAATGAAAGGAAAATGATAGGACTGGGAACAGTCTAAAATGCCTCATGAACAGACAAGTTGAAACACGCACATTGACTGGAGAATATGCATGTATCTTAAAGGTAAATGACATGATTGGGGGTAGTCCTCAACTTGGGCTGCAACTACTCTAGAATCAAGTAAACTATGCAAGGATTCTCCTGTGAAAATCTTGTATTCAAACGTTGACTCATTCTAAAATTACTTATGTCAATATCCCTCGTGGCAGGCAAACCTGCTGTGTGGCTCTCTATGGGTCCTATTTTTATCGTGCCCCCATAGTATGTTCATGCTTGATTCTCCTTAAGTAAACAAATTACAGACAAATCCTTCCAGCTAGGAGATCCACTCCAGCTAGTGTATAGTTGGTATATATTTCAACTCATTTGGTTCTTGAGGCATTTTCAAGTGTTCCCAATCATGTTTAAGTTTATGAATTATATATATTTTTCGTAGTAGTAAAAACTATGGAATTCCGATTGATTTTCGAAAATATTGCACCCCCCCCCCCCAATATGTTTGCTTGGTGGCTGTGAAAGGATAATTTTTGGTCACTGGCAAAGTTTGTCCGAGTCAACCCCCTCCCCCCCCCCTCCCCCCTCCCCCAACTGCGATAGTTTTCGGGCGCTGTCGGGAGAATATGTCGGGAGAAATTTGATCGAAGAAAACTCCCGAAAATATTTTCCCCACAACCCCCCCCCCCCCACCTGCATTGAGCGACTTTTCGGACGATGTCGGGACAAAGTTGGCTGAAAATTCCCGAGATTTTTCCCCGATTTCGCCCCCTAAAATTTCTCTCTGGTGCTGCCCCTGTATGTCTGGGATTTGTAGAGTTCAATGTGAGGAGATGATTGTATCTTATATCCCAGCTGAAAGGATTTGTCTTGACATTTTTCAATTGAAAATAAGAATGCTTACACACGTATTGAATTAAAGTTTGGTCATGAATTCATGATTAAACAAAACAGACCCATTTAAAGATACACAAAAATGTTACATTCCATTTTAATTTATAACGACAATTACTCCCCCCCCCCCCAAAAAAAAAAAGGGAAGTAGGGGCCTATTCGACCACGGAAATTGCATTGCTAAAATGCTGAACAGTGCACTTCATTACTTTTAATTTTAACCCAAATAAAGGACGTCTGATATTCAGACTTATTTTGAGATATAAATAGACTGATTAGTGCAAGTACTTACAATAATGAAAGTATAGCGTCTGTGTAAACATACCGTAGACTTCAAACAAAACATGCATATTAATGTGTCGAGTGGGAAATAATAAGAAAAACAGATACAACATAATTTTTGGTAAGCACTCCTATCTGTAATATCCTGCGTTTTATCACACGTACACACACGTACCTTTATAGGCCTATTGCAACTACCGTAGTCTCGAAATAGAGCAGGGAGCGAACAATACATCATGGGAATACGTTTAATACACTTTCCAACACAGACACGAAAGAATCTTTCATTTTGAAAGATAACATCTTGCATCATATATCATCATATCATTTTGTTTTCTACAAAATGCATAATAATGTATAAATGCACGCGCGTGTATTATGTAAAAACAATATCCTGCAGTAAAACTCTCCGGTTAGTTAATGCACTTTCTTATTGTTTTTGTTTAAATAATACACGACTGTCATGAGTACAATGTGCTGCAATAACTTGACAGGGTTTTTGGATGTAAACACGTAGCCTGTTTTACAGGCCGTATTCATTTTTTCTCTCCTTACGCAATCAAACCAGTAAGTCTAGTAATAAGACTAGATCTAGGCACTGGGAACTTGCTGCCAGAACACGCGCTGCGCTCAGTCTGGGCCCTTCGGGCCCAGGCGGCAGCGAGTAGGGTCTGAGAATCAGACTAGGAAACACGGGGATTTGTCTGTTCAAAAACAGAGGCGTACCCAGCAAAAGAACTGGCGAAAACACATTTCTATTTTGATGACGGCGAATGAACAAAACGTTAAAAACAAAATGAAATAGCACCCTCTTTGAGAGAAACTATAAAATGATGGTACATGTACAAAATTTTCACTCAGTGCAAATTACAATTTGATAACACACCACAACCATTTCACGTAAAGATTGTGTCATTGTTTTCAAAGTGACGTCATCAAGAAACTAATGTGAAAGATTCAATTAAATGTTCATGTCCCAGGAAGCATATCGGGCCTGAAAACTCAGATTTTTTGAAAATAAGGTCTGTTAAAATAGAAAGTCTGAAACCGTCAGTGGACAATTTTCAGCTATCTGGCAAACGTGCAGCTAGATTATAAAATTATCATGAAGTACGGAACGGCGAATGAGAATGGTGTGATTGTAATCATGATGATAATTATTTTGGGCTCCATCACATTTGCATTTCAAGCCGTCTCATTTCCGCTGAATGACTAGAGATTTCATTTATCACAATATCCTCGCGGCTAGCCTTTTGGATTTGTTCTTATCTTTAAATGTGGTTAATTGCTTTTTGAGTCGCTTATTCAGTTCCTGATAGTAATAACACGAGGCATGTCGTTGTTTAAAACAGCTTCGTCATGGTCTGATATCAAAACTACCATAAAAGGTGTCGATGGTATTAGGTAATGTGTCAGAAATTACATAGATACAGCGGCGGATCAAAGGGAGAGGCCCCTCTTCCTTTTGTTTGTTTTTTGTCGGCCAAAAAAGACCGGAGGAGAAACAGAAATATCAGTGAACAAAAATAAATGCATACAAAAACAGATGATTTTTTTTTCTCTCTCCCCCCTTCTTTCTTGTTCTTTTTTCTCCTGCTCGTCAATTAAAAATGCTTGGGCGGCCCAATCCCCCACCTCCGATCCCCTCTTCCATGTCTTCGAAAGTCCCGGATCTACCTCTATATAAAACACAATTTCTCCCATGCTAAAATCCAGGAATTGTTGAAAAGAGTCAGATTAAACTTTTGAGAGACTTGCTGATTACCCCATAAACTGGATGTGTGAAGGGTGGGAGGCTTATTACCGTTTATGATGAAAAAGTCTGACGGTCACATTTCTAAGCGCGAAAAAGGAAGAAAAGGGAGAAGTGTGAGCTAAAGTGTGAGGTGGGGGCTGTCCTGATAAAAAGGGACTGTATTTATCAACTTCCCGGTGCGTTTTACATTGATGCTGAAAGCCTCACCTAGCTTTTGTACATGTACAGTAGAACAAGTTACTTGCCACCCCACAATTTATAGTTTGGGTCGCACCGTTTGTCCGTTGGAAGATGGTTCATGAACACAATCCTCCCCATTGCGCGATCCAGCAATGCACATGAAATGTCCGAAACACGAGATTATAATATGATCATGACATATGATTGAAAGAAAATACCACTAGATGTGAAATGAAATGTATTCACTATATTTACAAAACTCCGTCTTTAAGTACTGTATACAGCTTCCAAGTAAAATATCATGATGTGATCTATTTTGTCCAAGACTGTTGGGCACCCCCGGGAAGATTGGAGGGGACGTTTATAGCTGCTTGTCTCCTGAGACTAGACAAATTTCCTTCTCCAGATTGTAAACATAATATGAAATGAAAGATTGTGACACCACTGAAACACACACATACACAAATAATTTTACTAAAACTTAATTTATTGTTGATTTTGATTACGATTTTAGAACTACTAACCGTGCTCAAAATGAAGTGAAGTACATGTAAGTGCACAATTATAACGTGACTGAATAAAACGCATGGAACTCAAGTATACATATGATCTGTACTGAAAGTTACTGATAAATAACTCATTCTGATGGTGACATATGGATATTTCGGGTACGAATGAAGATGTTTCACTGAATCACTGAATCACTTGCATTCACCAGAAAGAATTTGTATAAAATATTATGTAAATTAATTAAACAAAATCACCAGTTTCTTAAGGATCGGCCAGTTATATAGCTTAAACGAACAAGTAGCAAATTTTTATTCGATACGACAATTTAGCGTGTGCAATTCTCCGTAGAGCAAATTATTTCGTGAAGCGAGCTTAGAAGAAAATGAATTCTGCACTGCAATATGAGGTCAAAGTAAATCTAGATCCTTGCCTTCAAATAAAATGATCAAACAAATAAAGAAGCTAACAAACAAACAATTGTTTATAATAATGTGGTCACCAACAAAGTAAAAATAGAGATTTAAAGAAGGGTTACTCTTGCATCACGTCAAAGTGATTTTATAATACAACGAACATTATTTAGGATGTCAAACATCGTCATAGATAAACGAAAACTGTTAAATTATTTCTAACATCAAGACAAGAATTCGCCTCGAATATTGAATACAATAAAACAAAATAATTCGGTTTTTCGTTCTCCACTTATCTCATTTGTTTGATCTTGTAACTTTTAACTCGTGTTTAATTGCATTGTATCCACTGAGGTACCTGTATAATAGCTTGCTTATCTTTATAGCTCTTTTGCCGTATGTCTTCGGGCCATAGCACCGAAAGCGAAAGGATGATTTACTCTATTGTTAGAGAGATTTTAAACTTAATACTTTACACCATTATTAATTCTTCATTTTCATTGTGTTGACAAGGTCAATCAAGCCGCAAAAGATATAACATGACAACATAATAAATAAATCAAACAATGAATCTACATATTCCGCGTTACAAAAATAAATGAAGGTATAACTTAAAGGTATTAGCTAACATTTACCACAGTTAAAAAAATCTGAGCTACATGATTCCCAATGCTACCATTGTCTTTGATAAGGTCTAAAAATGACGCCCTGAAAAAATTGTATTTCAAAATGATTATTTAGTGCTTTAAAAACGTGAAAATCGTAAGTTGATCGGATTCACCTGCCTATTTTCTCCCATACACTTACTGTGTGTACACCTACGCTATTTAAACTCGCCCCGAGTTTTAATTGTTTATTCATGCATAACTTGCCATTGGCGGTGTAACTTTCTGAACTTTTTTTTTATTCTAGGGTGTTTTTTTTGTCCATATGAACACTACTATGTAGTTAAGATATCAAAATTTGACAATTTTTTAAATTGAAGCTCCACATTGTTAGCCTATCACTTTAAAGATTGTGTCAGGGATGTGCAAGTCCGTTACTTTCCTTCATTATCAATACCAAACGGTAGTTTAGTACTTACAAATGGTGTGTTGAAAGTTTGAGATCCATACGTCATGAATTTGTTGTTTTATGAGAAAAACTAATAACGACATGTTACCAGAATGTTATTCTTTCCGTGAGTTTCAATTTTGCTCAAACTGCGAATCGCGGTTATGTGTTTCGTCGCAAGACCAGCGGAGCGCACTGATTGGTTAAACGGCTAACCTCTGCACGACCTTTGGCTAACGGCTGTTCGGACAATTTTGGAACAGCACGTGCACGTTTGACGTCGCAGATTTTTTGAAATTGCTTCTGTCAGTAATTTGAAAAAAGGATGAATTTTAACCGTCCAGATTTTACACCCAAAACTCAATATTTACCCCAGAGTCTCTATGAGAAGTGTTTATTTATATTAATCTTCACAATGGATATGATTTCAGCTGATTTCATTCATTTAGATGTTTTTACGTGCCAAATGAATGACACAATCTTTATTACTCAAATTTGCCAAATGAAATAACAGCTGTGACGTCTGTCGAAATCGACCTAATAGTGTAGTCAACACTAGTTTCCATTTCTTACCGGAAATATTACCTATTTGGGCCATTCTTTGAAAATGAAACAAATTGTTCAAAAAATGAAGTTTGTTCTTTGAAATTTTCAGTTGCATATTCATGCAAAGCATAATCCAAAAGTTACTTGAATGATATTTTTCTTTGAAAAAAGTCCATATTTATGCTTACTTGCCTAATTTGAAATAAGCATTGTTATAATGTAAATATTGAGCATTTTCCTCTTAAATAGATTGGTAGAAAAGGTGAGTGTAATAACTTTCTTTCTGAAGATTGATTGGTCATAATGTTTCCACACCATTTCAAACTAATACCACCTAAAAGAGAATAGTTTTTATATGTTCATTAATGAGTAATTAACAAAACAAATTAATTCAATTTTAAATGTCACACACGTGACAGAAAACATGATAAGTTTTTCCCAGCAGAAAACTACTGTCTTGATAATTTCTTTTTGTGTCAAAGCAGTTTGGTTATGTCTTACTTTACACCAAATATGAGTACCATAAATTGCCATTCTTAATTAATAACGAGCAAATTAATTGGTCACACACGTGACGCATGTTGTCATTACTTGTTTTGTTTGGGTATGTTGCAGAGAGAGCTACTGGCATATTAGTTCTCATTCTAGACCATGCAACTGTTTGGCCTCCATGGAACACTTACTCCTGACTGTTTACTTCAGAGATACTTACTTGCCTTAAATCAAGACTCTTTATTATTCAAAGCAATTGACTGAAGACAGTAGTTTACTATCAATAAAACAGACAGGTTAATGTACATGTAAATGTCTGGAAGCCAGACTAGGGCATTGTTGCCTGTAGAACAGTTTCACGATAAATGCAAAATGTTATGCATGCCATTCTGTTCGACAAAGGTTGCTCTTAGCAACCTGACAGCTGCAGGAGGCTTGTCAGACATAGCAACAACTAATGTAATGCATATTGCATTTTTGGTATTGAAAATGTATTGATATGAACAGGTGGGTAGTTTTTGAAGAGAAAATATCCATAAATTTCAATACATTATGAAAATGTAGATTGTACAGGGTGGCATTTTATCTTTGGGTTCAAAATTAGTAAATTGTCAAAAAAAAATATTTTGAAAAAAAGTATGAGGCAGCCATATCAGAAATCTAATCATTTGTGGGGAAATATTAGGGGCATAAGTGATTAAATTTTCAGGCCTGTACTCGAGTGTTTTCCCAGAATGTCTTTGGCCAAATTACCATGTGTATATGTATGCGTATACATATACACGTCACACACCGTGACACCCAAATGTCACACGTGTCGACACTTCATCACATAAAGAAATACATTAAAAAATACTGTGAGAGATAAATATAATTATTGTCATTTTCCTACTTACTACATTATATGAAAGTCTGCCAGAATTACAAACATTGTAGAGTTTGACAATTCACAGCAGTTTGCAAGTTAAATCTAAGTTTATGAAAAATCATCTCCGTGTGAAGTCACACACGTGACAAAACTATTTGACCTCTGACCCTAAATAGGTATGATTAACATAACATTAAATATTTTCACTTGATCACTATTGACATATATAGAGATATATTACATTTCAAAACAATGTACCTGCAAGGCCTTTTGGACATACATGACATTTTTGGAGCACATTGTAGATTTTTGGTCACACAACGTGACAAAGAAATGGCCCATTTAGGCTTGGCCAAATACATGGTGTACAGTAGACCCTATATCCGTCACCCTGTATGTACTTTCAATACTCTGCCAAATATCATGCTGAAGATTATTCACATCCACTTTTACCAGCTCAGTACACGAAATGCAATGTTAATTTAATTTATCGGCACAAAATATGCATAAACTTGATTTTTATCTTGAAGTTTATAACCCAAAGCACTAAATATAACAATTATAAGAATCGTATCGAAAGATACATTTTGATTATTTCTTTACGTTCATTGCTTAATTGCTTAAAGCCCAAGTTTAGTTTGGGGGATTTTTCTTTATTTGAAAGCTTTATGCCCAAAAGTCATATCCCAGCAATAACATATTCTGAATGTCTTTAGTTTTTTTTTAATTAATTAATGAAAAATCTGGGGGGGGGGGACCCCGAGATTTTCGACTATATTTTACATTGTAGCGTCCAAAGGATTAATAAGGTATTGAGGTTACATGAGTTATACCTCATTTGAAAGAGCAGAGTCTGCTCTTTCTGACTTTCTGACTTTTGGGCATAAAGCTTTCAAATAAAGAAAAATCACCAAAACTAAACTTGGGCTTTAACCATGTTCTTACGTTTGTAGTAGCATAGCAATTGCCAAAACAGGCGAATAATAACGTTGCTGTAAAGGCTGCCAAATGTACAGCTTATAACTAAGCAATTAGATATCTGTCTCTATAACGAAACGACCTTTTCCTAAATAATCAATCCAATAATATCCCCTGCAAAGAAAACTTTATATAGATTCAATATTTCTCTCATGATTGTGAAATCCATGAAAGCGTCACACCTACAAAATATTGTCCGTTAATTTCTTCATTATGCTCAAATAACATATTCTATACATGTAGTTAATGCAAATTACAAGCTAGATTTGTTCCCACAAATATACACAATCACACCTGTACTGATATCAAGTGAAAGACTTGTTGTGTTATTGTTGTGTTATAAAGATAACATCAGTTGCATACATCTCATTAATCATGCTTCATTCTCCTTTCGATCATTTCTTTCGCACTCTTTGAAAAGTGATCGATCGAAACCAGTGCCTTAAGTCTGCTAGACAAGTGCCAATACAGTTCCTCTGTCGAGGTGCACACAATTGATTCTCAACGGTGCAGTGTGTCTTCAATGCAAATAAATACATTTCAATACAACATCACCATTGACTAGACAGCAATATTTCTGCTCTCCATCCGATGTGCAACAAAATAAACAATATTCAGTTAAGAATGACATCAGTCAATGATGTTTAATGTCATGATATGCCAGCCCATCAACATATGAATATGATTGTATGATTTTACACTTGTGGACATCATGACCTCTTGGACGCCTTTTTAGAACTGAAATTAACGACTTCTTTTCAGAAAGTCTCGTTGTGAAGATCGAACACAATGCCTGCATTTTGCTTTCTTATTTCTGCCACTGAAGTGCCCAAGCTTTTGCCAATTCCTGGTGGTCCACAACAGAAGATTCCAAACTTTTTCACCTACAGGTAAAACAGCACAAAAGTAACGTATTTTAGTTTAAAGCCACTGTATAACAATGTTTCCAGTTTAAAAAATCTGAGCTACATGCTTCCCCGTGCTACCAGTGTCTTTAATAAGGTCAAAAAATTAAGCCCTGAAAAGATTGCAGTTAAAAACGATCATTAAGTGCTTTAAAAAAGTGAAAATCATTGAGAGACCATTCCAGCTTTCCTCCACAGACTGATGTGTTGCAGAATTTCCTATCGGCCGATACAAAATTAATATGCCAGTTTGTATCTGAAAATATTGTACTAGTGACAGCATAACTCTCCGAACTTTTATGTTCTCGGGTGTTTATTTGTCCATTCAAACACTGTCAGATATGTGAGATAGCAAAGTTTGACAATTTTTTAAATGGGTCGTCCACAGTGTTATAGCGTCTTTAAAGGTCAAAGGTCGTGGGAATATTTCCAACGGGGCTAAAGTCAAATCGGACAATCAGAAGGAAATTGTCGCCTCGAATATGATACAATAAAACAAAATAGATTCGGTGTTTCGTCTCACACTATCTCATTTTGTTGACTTGTATACTTGTAACTACGTGAGAGCGAGTGTATCCACTGAGGTTACCTGTAAGATAGCTTGCTGATCTTTATAGCTCTTTGCCGTATGTCGTCGGCCATAGCACGCGAAGAGCGAAAGGATGATTTATCCTATTGTTTAGAGAGATTTTAAACTTAATTACTTTACACAACCATTATTAAATTCTTTACATTTTTCATTGTGTTGACGAAGCAACAAGGCCGCAAAAGATATAACATGACAAACATAAATAAATAAATTCAAACAAGATCTCACATATTGCCGCGTTAACAAATAATAAATGAAGGTAGAACTACTAAAGATTAGCTAACATTACACAATCTGAGCTACATGATTCCCATGCTACCGATTGCTTTGATAAGGTCGAATAAATGACCCACTGAAAAAAAATTGTATTCGAAAATGATTATTTAGTGCTTAAAAACGCGAGGTGAAATTCGTAAGTTGACGATTCACCTGCCTATTTTGCTCGCCAAACACTTACTGTGTACACCTACGCTATTTAAACTCGGCGCGCCCTAGTTTTAATTGTTTATTCATCGGCATAACTTTGCCATTTGCGGTGATAACTTTCTGAACATTTTTTTATTCTAGGTCGTGTTTTGTTGTCCATAAACACTACTATGTATTAAGAATATCAAAATTTGACAATATTTTAAAATTGAAGCTCTCACAGTGTTAGCCTATCATCTTAAAGATTGGCAGAGGATGTGCAAGTCGTTAGCTTTCCCGTCATTATCAATACCAAACGGTAGTTAGTACTTACAAATGGTGTGTTGAAAGTTTGAGATCCATAAGCGTATCATGGGAATGTGTTGTTTTTTGAGAAAAACAATAACGACATGTTTAGCGCAGAATGTTATCTTTTTCGTGAGTTTCAATTGGCTCAAAACTGCGAATCGGCGGTTTGTGTTTCGTCGCAAGACCACTGGAGCGCACTGATTGGTTTAAAGCGGCTAACCTCTTGCACGAAACTTTGGCTAACGCTGTTTCGGAACAATTTTGGAATCCAGCAGCGGGCACGTTTGTGACGAGTCGCAGATTTTTGAAATTTGCTTCTGAGTAATTTGAAAAAAGGAGAATTTTAACCGCCCAGATTTTCACACCGGCAAAACTCAATATTTACGCCCCAGAGCTCGTATGAGAAGGTTATTTATATTAATCTTCACAAGGATATGATTTCAGCTGATTTCATTCATGTTAGATGTTTTTGACGGGGCAAAGGCAATGACACAATCTTCAATACTCAAATTGTCCAAATGAAATAGACACTGTACATGCTGTCGAAATCTGGACCTAATAGTGTAGTTCAACAACTAAGGTTTCCATTACTTCTTACCGAAAGATTACCGTATTGGGCCATTCTTTTTGAAAAATGAAACAAAGTGTCTAAAAAATGAAGTTGTCTCTTGAAATTTTCATTGAATTAATGCAAACATAATTCCAATAAGTTTACTTGAATGATATTTTTCTTGAAAAAAGTCCATATTTATGGTCTTATTGCCTAAATTGAATAGCAATTGTTAATAATGGTAAATATTGAGCATTTTCGCTCTAAATAGATTGGTAAAAAGGTGAGTGTAATAACTTTCTTTCTGAAGATTGATTGTGTCATATGTGTCCACAACACATTCAAACTAATACCACCTAATAAGAGAAAGTGTTTTATTTATTCATTAATGAGTAATTTAACAAAACAAATTAATTCATTTTAAATGTCACACACGGACAGGAAAAAATGATAAGTTTTCCCAAGCAGAAAACTACTGTCTTTGATAATATTTCTGTGTTGTGTCAAAAGCTAGGTGGTATGTCTTACCTTACACCAAATATGAGTACCTATAATTGCCATTCTTAAGTTAATAACAGACAAATAATGGTCAACAGCACGTGAGCGATGTTGTCATACTTGTTTTGTTTGGGTATGTGTCAAGAAGGGCTACGGGGCATATGTAGTCTTCAATTCAGACCAGGCAACTGTTTGGCCCATCGGAACAACTTACCTCGACGTTTACTCAAGATACTTACTTGCCTTAAATCAAGACTCTTTATTATTCAAAGCAATTTGACTGAAGACATAGTTTCCGCTTATAATAAAACAGACAGGTTAATGTACATGTAAATGTCTGGAAGCCAGAACTAGGGCACGGTTTGCCTGTAAACAGTTTCACGATAAATGCAAAATGTTATGCATGCCATTCTGTCACAGGAAGGTTGCTCTTAGCAACCTGACAGCTGCATGGAGGCTGTCCAGACATTAGCAATAAGCAACTAATGTAATGCAATTCAAGCATTTTTGGTATTGAAAATGTATTGATATGAACAGGTGGTATTTTGAAGAGAAAATATCCATAAATTTCAATACATTATCGAAAATTGTAGATTGTAGCAGGTGTGTGGCATTTTATCTTTGGGTTCAAAATTATAAAATTGTCAAAAAAGGTGAAATATAAAAAGTATGAGGGCAGCCATATCAGAAACTAATCAGTTGTGGTAAATATAAGGGGCATAAGTGATTAAATTTCAGCCTGTACTGCGAGGGTTTCCCAGAATGTCTTTTGGGCCAAATTACGATGATGTAATGTATGCTATACATATACACTCACACACGTTGAACAATCCCAAACGTTCACACATGTCGACACGTCATACACATAAAGAAATACATAAAAAATCAATTGTGAGAGATAAATAAATTAATTATTGTCATTTTTCGCTACTACTACACTAAATAATGAAAGTCTGGCCAAATTACAAAAACATTGTATGATTTGACAATTCAACAGAGTTTGCAAGTTAAATCTAAGTTTATGAAAAATCATCTCCGTGTGAAGTCATCAGCACGTGACAAAACTTATTTGACCTCTGACCCTAAATAGGTAGAGTAACATAACAAAATAAATGTTTTAAACTTGAATCACTATTGACATAAAATATAAGATATAGTTACGATTTTCTAGAAACTAATTTGTACCTGTCATAGCCTTTTGATAATTTACATGATTATTTGGAGCAATTGTATAGTATTTTTGGTCCACACAGGACAAAGAAATGGCCCATTTGCTTGGCCACATACTAATGTTACAATAGACCCTATAATCCGTCATCCCTGTATGTACTCATACTCTGCCAAATATCATGCTGAAAGATTATTGCACAATCCACTTTATTACCTCACCTCAGTACACGAATGCCAAATGTAATTAAGTTTACCGGCACAAAATAGGCATAAACTGTGATTTTAGTCTGAAGTTTAATAACCCAAAGCAAAAATAAGACAATTAAAGAATCGAAATCGAAAGATACATTTGATTATTTCTTTACGTTCATGTCTTAATTGCTTAATAGCCCAATTTATGTTGGGGCATTTTTCTTATCTTGAAAGCTAAATGCCCAAAAGTCATATCCCAGCAATACATATTCTGAATGATCTTTAGTTTTTTTATTTTTTTTAATTAATTAATTTGAAAAAGTCTGGGGGGGGGGGACCCCGAGAATTTCGATCTATATTTTAGCATGTGCGTCCAAAGGATTAATAAGGTAGTGAGTTACAGAGTTAATACCTCAATTTGAAAAGAGCAGTAGTCTGCTACTTCTGGACGTCTGACTTTTTGGGCCCATAAAGCTTCAATAAAGAAAAATCACCAAAACGAAACGTGGGCTTAACCATGTCTTACGTTTGTAAGTAGCATAGCAATTGCCACAGCGAATAATAACGTTTGCTGTAAAGCGCTGCCAAAGTACAGCGTTATAAACTAAGCATTAGATATATGTCTCTATAATCGAAAACGACCTTTCCAATAATAATCCAATAATATCCCCTCAAAGAAAACCTTTATATAGATTCAATATGTCTCTCATGATTGTGAAATCCATGAAAGCGCATAAAACACGCTACAAAATATTCCGTAAATTCTCTATTATGCTCAAATAACATATCTATACATGTAGTTTAATGCAGAATTTACAAGCTAATTTGTTCCCACAAAATATACACAATCACACTGTATGAATATCAATGAAAAGACTTGTGTGTTACTTGTGTGGTATAAAAGATAACATCAGTTTGCAATACATCTCATTAATCAGCGTCATTCTCCTTTCGATCATTCTTTCCGGCACGCTCTTGTGAAAGAGTGATCGATCGAAACCAGTGCCTTACAGTCTGCAGACAAGTGCGCAATACAGTTTCCTCTGTCGAGGTGCACACAATTATTCTCAACGTGGCAGTTGTCTCAAATGCAAATAAATACATTTCAAATACATACATCACCATTGACTTAACAGCAATATTTCGCTCTCCATCCGCATGCAACAAATAAACAATATTCAGTTAAGAATGAGCAGCAGTCATGATGTTTAATGTTCATGAAATATGCCAGCCCTCATCAAATATGAAGTATGATTGTATGAGTTTAGCACGTTGTGTGGTGGACATCAATACCTCTTGGACGCTGTGCCTTTTTGTAACTGGAAATAACGACTTCGTTTCATTGAAAAGTTACTCGTTCGTTAAGATCGAAACACAAGTGCCTAGCATTTTGCTTTCTTA
>JZLH01S0630281.1:0-17913 GCA_001188425.1 Eucidaris tribuloides | reverse complement strand
TTCCTGTTATAACAAATTCCCTGTCACAATGGAAACGAATAAATTATCACTATGAAGAGTTTTCTTTAAATAGATTGTATTTGGGGAAATTCAATATTTTTGGCCTGGCGGACGAAACGACGCTTGTTTTACGAATTGAATAGCGCCATCTCTTGTCTGCTAGGCCGTTTCATACAATCGAGTCTCGGGGCAACATTATCATGAAAAGAAGGGGGCACAAGAAAAAGAAAACAAGGCAATACATAAAACAGAAAAGAAAAGACGGAAAGGGGGAAAAATGAAAGAAAGGAAATCAGAGGGAAAAAAGAAGGACAAAGCAGTGAATGTTTAAACGTCTCTTCTAGTGAAATGATATCTGAACAATCACCAAATCAGCAAAGTAAACGTTGATATAGTCCAGTACTTCACAGCAAGTTTACAAAATCCATCAAATGTGGACATGTTGAAATACTCGTAAATATCGATGGACGTCGACATTTACAATGCTTATCTACCATGAGTGCAAACCATTTTGATATGTGGGGGACACCCATCGAGGACACCACACTCTTAAAAACTGGGCTCAGTTAAATTTCAGAATCGTGGGGGGGGGGGGGGTGTCCCCTCCCCCTGGATTTGCGCCCATGTATCTACATTGAGAAATTTTGGCTAGATTAAACGGGAATCCCATCAGGGTTATTGCAAGTTGATTGGAATAGATGCAGAAAAATCAGAGAAACTCGAAGGTAAAGTTTGAGAAAAATGAGGCAAAAGGGATTTTTTTTTATCTTTTTAAAAAAATACATACTTCATTGAAAACTTGACAACTTTGTAACGTTTATTGTGAACAATCTTCCTTTTGTTTTGTACACAAAATAATACTAAATTGTCATTTTCTTGAATGTTTATCGTTTATGCATGCACACATTTATTTCAAACAGGAAATCGTTTAAAAAACGTGCTACTCTGAACATAATTGAAGTATATAGAGATGAAAACCAATGAAAAAGTAATGAAACTTAAGTGGCATTTTGTTTACAAAAATAGAGTGTTGATTATAAAGAACTTTGCAGTGTTGCCAATTTGCATTCATCGTAAAAATATTAAAACATTATTAACGCATTTTCATAGATGTCTGATTTTTGTCAAACTTTCATTGCAGTGTGTCCCTGCATTTTCTGCTTCTGAAAACAACTTTCTTTCAGTCTAAAATTCCTCTTCAACGCCGTATCTGATCCGAAATTATCACAGGCTATGAATTTTGTGAATCATCATACGGTACAAATTGATCATGAAAAAATAATTTTGGATGGGCTGATGACCTTAAATTTGCCAGTGGAAACATGTTTCTAAGATCACAATGGTAAACACACATCTACATTAACCCGCATCGATCGGGCGGAAATTCTGATTCATAACCACGTTCACCGTATAGGCACCCCTTCGAAAATTAGGTCGAACTGGACGGTGCGAGCATGCATCCACCACCTCGGCTCTAGATTAAAGTAACAGGCTAACATTGTGGAGCTTCAATTTAAAAAAAAAATTGTCAAACTTTGATATCTGAGCTATATAGTAATGTTCAAATGGACAAATTAAATACCCCAGAATACAAAAGTTTGGAAATTTATGCTGCCACTGGCAAGATATGCACGAATAAACAATTTCCACTCCGGTGGAGGATACAATAGCCTAGATCTGCATACAGTAAATCTATTGGAGGAAATGGGCAGGGGAATCCGGTCAATTTGAGTGCTTGTAGATTTTTACTTTTTTAAAGCACTAAATCATCATTTTGAAATACAATTTTTTCAGGGCTTCCTTTTTACACCTAATCAAAGACACTCTGAGCATGGAGGATCATGTAACTCACATTTTTCGTAAACTGTCATTATTAGCCTATGGGTTTAAAGGCCAACTCCGGGCTTATACCACGTTGCTTCCAACAGAAACAGGAAAATCATAAAATTCCATACAATTTTCATTTTCTCTGAATAAACAATTTCTCCATCACACTACACAACATGTTTTCATACTAGCACTGTCTTATTATTTTTTCCAGTGTGAAGTATGTATGTCCATGCACAAACTTTAAGATAAAATGAATATTTAGTGATATTTTGAATACAAAACGGAAGGAGGATTCTGCTAACAATTAATCCCACAATGTTCATTGCCAACTCCGTAATGATTTTTTAAACTTACACAAATTAATGAAGGTCTTTCCTGTTTGTCTGATTTTTCTCAAGTGTTCACCTATCTGTTCCTCTAATTTTCTGTGTCTTTTCAAAGCAACTTTCTATCTGCCTGGAATTGCCATTTAATATCAATCCTCTATGACAAGGTACGGCATTTTGGAATCGTTACTTGTACCATGGAGCTACTAAATAGTTGCGCTATGCTTGTTCCCCATTTGTGACTAAACTAGCGTAGGTGAAACCATCGGAAATTGAGTGAAATTCTCAAGTGAAATGAGATTTGGGGCCTTTCAGAAAGACATCACAGAAATATTGTACCAAGGACCGGAACAATTATGGTTGCATTATCTTCTGCATGCCTTAAAATAACATAGTGTAAATAATTGAAGAAAGTGCCATTTAAGAACCTTTAACAAAGTATAGAACCAATAAACACAATATTAGTGGAATAGTATAGTGTCCGTTAGACTTAGATTTGAACTATTGACTTATAGGAACCAAAAAATCCTGGCAAAGATCACACACTCAGCTGGTATTTGGTTTGGGGCGCATTTCCCAAATTTTAGGTAATTACTGATCTTCAGATTTCACAGACAGATCCTTCATAAATAGCTTAAAGGTAAATGACATGATTGGGGGTAGTCCTCAACTTGGGCTGAAACTACTCTAGAATCAAGTAAACTATGCAAGGATTCTCCTGTGAAAATCTTGTAGTCAAACGTTGACTCATTCTAAAATAAACAATGCCAATATCACTGGTAGCACGGAAACCTGCTGTGTGGCTCTCTATGGGGCTTATTTTTATCGTACCCGGATAAAATTAAAATACTCCTATGTTTATGCTTGATTCTCCGTAAGTAAACAAATTACAGACAAATCCTCCCAGGTGGGAGATCCACTCCTGCTAGTGCACAGTTGGTACATATTTAAACTCATTTGGTTCTTGAGGCATTTTCAAGTGTTTCCAATTATGTTACTAACCTTTAAGTTCATGAGTGACCTTTTTATGTGCTGGGGGAGGGTTCAAATGAGATTCACTGCATTTAAATATAGCACTTGAGGACTGGGGGATATATTATTCCGTAGTTTTATGATTTGCTTGATCTGTTTATTTGGGTGACCTTTTTATGTACTGAGAGAGGGGTGCAAATAAGATCCCCTGCCTTTAGGTACATCACTTGAGAACTTGGGGAATAATATTATTCAGTATATTTATGAGTTACTTTATCTGTTTATCCAGCCTTAAAGATTGTGTAAGGGATTAGTCCATTACTTCCCTTCATTATCAATACGAAACGGTAGTTTAGTACTTACAAGTGGTGTGTTGAAAGTTTGAGATCCATACGTCATGAATTTGTTGTTTTATGAGAAAAACTAATAACGACATGTTACCAGAATGTTGTTCTTTCCGTGAGTTTCAATTTTGCTCAAACTGCGAATCGCGGTTATTGTGTAACTTCGCAAGAACAGCGGAGCGATCTGATTGGTTAAACGGCTAACCTCCGCACGACCTTTGGCTAACGGCTGATCGGACAATTTTGGAACGGCACGTGCACGCTTGACGTGGCGGATTTTTTGAAAATGCTTCTGAGTGATTTGAAAAAGGATGAAGTTTAACCGTCCAGATTTTCACCAAAACTCAATATTTTACCCCAAGTATCTATGAGAGGTGTTTATTTAGAATCTTCACATTGGATATGATTTCAGCTGATTTCATTCATTAAGATATTTTTTGACGTGCAAATCAATGGCACAATAGACTTTTATAATGACGAGCAAAAAAATCAGATGGAATGAAAGTTTAGATGTTTGTGTTTGTAGCCTGATCCTTTCATCGGTTTCATGCCGGATTAATTTGCGGTAAACCACTATAGAGATTATTGTCCGTACAAGGATACAAATAGGATTTGCATGACCGTCGATAATGTTATTCGATACACACTAAATATTGAGAGTGCATAAGTGATGACGTCTAACTGGTTCGAAAATATGAGGGGACACGTCACAATAGCCAAACCACAATTGCGATGCCCTGCACCTGGTTCCGCCATTGGCCATACATATTTCTGAACCAGAGTGACGTCACACATCGGTACTCTATGCAGCATTGCTGTGTTTCCAATCCCCCTGAATAATGGACAAAGTATCACGATTGCCAGAGATTGCGGCAAAAGTCGATTCTAACAGTCAAACGATAAAACAGAGTTAGCACATCACCAATAACAATCACGAGTCATGAAAATTTAAAGGCACTGTATAACAATGTTTCCATTTAAAAAAAAAAAAAAGGTGAGCTACATGATTCCCCATGCTAGTAGTGTCATTGATAAGGTCTAAAAATGAAGCCCTGAAAAAATAACAGTTCAAAATTATCATTTAGTGCTTTAAAAGAGTAAAAATCATTGAGAGACCATTCCAGTTTTCCCCCCATAGACTGCTGTGTTGCAGATTTTTCTGTCGGCCGAGAATAATTCATGTGCCAGTTTTTAGCTGTATATATTTTACCAGTGTCTGAACTTTTGTATTCTAGGGTATTTATTTGTCTGTTCAAACATTGTCAGATACATCAGATAGCAAAATTTGACAATTTTTTAAACAGGTCTTCCACAATGTTATTTACTATATATAGTGTCTTTAAAAGGCAATTTTACATCAAGATCCATCGATAAAATATTGTATCCCCGTTCTGTTCCTGCACACACATTCAATCTACAATTATCCCAGGGGCCTGTCACAGGATTAGGTTAAATACTTATAGTGACGATCCCTGCATATCTTTTTATAATAAAAAAGGTATTATAATACCAAATCATTTACAGAATATACAATGTTAATTAATCCTTACATCCGTTTTCATCGTATCATGCTAAATAAGTCGTATAATAATGCATGTATCATAATTATTTTAATTGTATTGAAATGTTGAAAATTGTAATTCTATTTCTTTGAAAATATTTATTTTCTAACATTTAATCAATTTTCACGTCGCAATAATATAAATAACACATTTCAATACTCACATCATTATGAACAAAATTAAGTTTAACTGGTCAAATCATAATTGATATGATACAAATGCATAAAATTATAAGATACAAAATATTCGTAAACTCATTTTATACGAAATGATTTTTCAATTGAGATGATGCAAGGTAGATTGCGTAAGTGAAGTATCATACAAAATAATTGTATGATAAACTTATATGATCTAAAAAAAAACATACATAATGTACATAGCAAAGTATATTTTGGATACAGAAGGCCGTCGCCATTTTGTGCATACTGAAAATGTTTTTCCTTTTATTTCACATGATGTAAATAAATGCAGAAACAAAGTAAAACGAAATAAAATGAAACGACATATGACGCACTCCTCCCCAACTAGGGTGCAGCGAGATGTTTAGCAACCAAATTCGTTTCTGAATCAGACGTACAAAAGCAGTTCTGCAGTATGGGTAGTGCAATGGTGCAAATGCTTTATTTAAATCAATCTGAAAAAAAAAATGCAAATGTAATGATTAAACAATACTCACAAGCTAAATTTATAACGGCGGCTTTGTGTTATGGAAGTTGTGGACAAAACACTCGAAATACGCAAGCTTACAAAAATAATATTTCAGACAGACCGCGATGAGTATGCAATTTATGATCGATGTTAAAGCCACCGGCTAACATTTACCACAGTTAAAAAATTGTGAGCTACATAATTCTCCATGCTCCAAGTGTCTTTGATAATGTCCAAAAATAAAGCCCTGAAAGAATTGTATTTCAAAATGATTATTTAGTGCTTTAAAAAAGTGAAAATCGTAAGTCGACCGGATTCACCTGCCCATTTCCTCCCATAGACTTACTGTATGTGGATCGAGGCTATTTTTTACTCGCCCCAAGTACTAATTGTTTATTCATTCATATCTTGCCAGTGGCAGCATAAATTTCCAAACTTTTGTATTCTAGGGTATTTACTTGTCCATTCAAACACTACCATGTAGCTCAGATAGCAAAGTTTGACAATTTTTTTTTTACTTGAAGCTCCACAATATTAGCCTATTACTTTAAATCATACATATTTTTACCAACTGTGTACTCACTCGAGCCTGGAGAGAACTACTTGAGACGAAAGTCTGCAATTAACATCTAGCCCTGACGTTTAACGTCATTCCTGCTCCCCACTGACTCATGTTTGCGGTCATGCTCGAGAAAGATTTAAAAGTTTATTTGACTGTACTTCAAACACAGAACGACTAAGTTGCTAACCCATATAAGCAACAGACCAGAAAACGAAGAGGTAATAAAAGGTGCAGCCAGATTAAATTCTTATTAACATTTGCATTTATTGGGTCATATTCATGAAACATCTGAAGGCGGTCGTATAAAACCATCATTATTATATCCCAATTGAAATTGATTTTTGTTTTCTTTGGGGCGGGGAAGTGTGATGTAAAATTACAACAACGGACCATTACTCACACAAAATGCATGTATTTCCACACACACACACACACACACACACACACACACACACAACAACACACGCACGCACACACACGCGCGCACACACACACACACGCACGCACACACATACGCACACACACGCACACACATACACATAAATACACACAATAAACAAACAAACACACACATACACATACAAACAAAAACACACAAACACTCATACACACACAAACAAACAAATACACACACACAAACACACATACATCGATAGAAAGGAAATAGATGCTTAATAGTATATTTCAAAATTGTTCATGTTATCATTCAATCAAATCCATTGTACGAAGCCAACATCAAATTACGTTTTTTCTGAAATAACGTAAAACAATGAAAATATGTCCTATGTCGAGAGAGAAAGGAAAAACACTCTATTTTGCTTCAAATTACGAACCACAATACAATATCGACATCTTTATAGATGCTTAGATGTACACTAGGTGGTGCACATATAGTGACTAGTGCAATATTACCTTTATACTGTTCTTGTTGGTGTTCGTGTCAATAACCGACTAATGCAGTGATGGTATAGTATGTTGGTTACCAGGGGCGTCGATCCTGGGGCCAGGGGGGTTACTGCCCCGCCCCCATGAAAATATTGGGGTAACTATATCGATTTGCCCCCTCCCCCCCCCCCCCGCCTGTAATTTTGCCAACTTGAAAATCCATGAAACGAATGCAAGAATTAAATGTTTTAAAAAAAACAGCGCAAAGCACTACAAAACCATTAAACTTGACATAAAACATTATCAAATTATTTAAATATACACAATTTTCGATTTTGGGGGCACGCTTTGCGCGTAAAATCCTACGTGTTTATTACATCTTTGCGGACGGAGCATGCGAAACAGTTCTGACACTTTTTATTACCCCCCCCTCCCCACCGCGGTCTGCAGGCACAGACTTTATTTTGGCAGCTACGCAATTTCACAGCGCCTTGAGCCAAGACTAATCTTGTTGACTTGGGCACGTACGGTGAAACTATAACACAGGGCCTATGGAAGTACTAGTCTGCAGCACAGGTTGTTTAGACCCTGATTTGCGTATCACGACGGACAAAGGTTTGAGCCTTCAAACTACCCCCCCCCCCCCCATCGGAAAAATGAATAGTTGCCCCTGTTAATTACTTAGCTTTTGGCCGAATCCAGTAGGTTAAGAGATTTCTTAGGATTTAATTAAAATACCAACAATGTCAGTTACATAAAAATCAAAAGTCTCCGTTTATCTGTCCCCGTGGTTTAGTATAGTGTAACCATGAAGTGGATTTGTTCCACAGAAATCCACATAATTACAATGTCCTTCGGTGGTTATTTTTAGCGCGCAGTTGGACATTAATAAGCACTTAAGTACAATTCGAAGGTCTGTCTTTCTGCCTCTCTGCCAAAATGCACGACGCCTATAGATTACAGCCTCTTTTATGCAGAGACAAAGACATATCTGAATATCCATAATGAGAAAAAATAATATTTCCTTTTTCATCAGGAACACAACTTCTAATATTAAACCAGTATTCTTAAAGGGAGCCCATCGAAAAATGCGACGGAACTTTCATTTGAAGGACATTTAACTCGTTGGCTTCAAAACTGTATGTGTCATGTACACTCATGCTCATAATTATGGAATATTTTGTTGATACTTAGGTTCTTTCTCTTATATCGTCCAGAAATCTTCAAGACAAGTGTTTATTTCACAAAAACGTATGTGAAGCAATTTTTGGATTTCGTGAGATGACTAAAGTAAAAACTAAAATATGTTTAAGCGCAATAACAATTATATATTTATTTATTTTTTTAATCCACAAAAAATCATGAAAAAATATTAAATCAAAGTAATTAAAAAAACAAAGCAGAAAACTGATAAATTTTGATTCTAAATGTCATTTATCACTAAATTAACATCGAATAGTGTCTGTTACAATCTAATAACGCGCGTAACCACACGTGACTCAACAAAACAACAACACCGCTATTTATAAAACACAGTTTTAGTGTCGAGTCGGAGCCTACAAAATGCTAAAAAACATTCCTGCAAATATATTAGATTATAATTGTTTCACCTGGGGTGAACAAATATTAATCCCAAGACGTACCGTTCACGGAAATGGCAAAGGCCTTCTAAATGATTTTTTTTTTTTTTATATATTCCCATCATTCTGTATGAGGCTCATGAGTGTTTAAGACGGCTAACGCCACGGGAATTTTTAAATGTCGGAGGCAACGAGTTAAGCATTTTCTTCGATGTTTGCTGTTGTTTGATTCCAACATAATCTTAGGAATCTACTCAAATTGGTGCATAATTAACACCAACGGGTCTACACGCACACACATATATTGGCTCCTCTATATAGTTTCAGTTTTGTACAGACTCACAGGTTGGAAACATCATATACAGGCTAAGCATGAGTTTTAAAAAGCTGATTTATGACATCATATTAAAATCACCCCAAATAAAATTGAACATTACTCAGCTATATTTAATTTCAGTATCATATGACTGAATAGTGTTTGGGTAAGTAAATTTTATACGTGTCAAGTGTTATTTTTAAGCTACAGGCTAACATTGACCACAGTTTAAAAAATGTGAGCTACATAATTTTCCATGCTCTAAGTGTCTTTGATAAGGTCTAAAAATGAAGCCCTGAAAAAAAAGTTTTTCAAAATGATGATTTAGTACTTTCAAAAAGTAAAAATCTAGAAGCACTCAAATTGACGGGATTCACCTGCCCATTTCTTTCCATAGACTTGCTACGTGTAGATCTAGGCTATTTTATCCTCCAACCGAGTAGGGATTGTTTATTCATGCATATCTTGCCAGTGACAGCATAACTTTCCAAACTTTTGTATTATAGGGGGTTTATTTGTCCATTTAAACACTACTATGTAGCTCAGATATCAAAGTTTGATACTTTTTTTTAATTGAAGCTTCATATACGGTCTATCACTTCAAACACCTAGTATGAATGCAAGCCTCAAAGCCTCACGGAGATTCAAAAGATGAAGAAATGATTACATTTTACAAAGATAACATTCTGGACTTTGCGAGCCTCGTATGCCAGCATATTTAATTACTATTTTTTTTTATTTATGAGTGTTTAGTGTAATTGTATTTCTGCTCCCCCCCCCAAAAAAAAAGAAATAATAATAATAATTCCCAAAATAGTAGCTGAGTAAAAAATTAAAACAAAACAAAACGACAAACAAAAAAACACCTGGAGGTCCCCTTTAACAAACCACTTATTACTCGTTTATATCCCTTCCTGTCTACGGTCAACCTCGAAGCCGATACTTCGAAATGCAAAACCGTTTTTTTTTCTTTTTATGCGTATTGTCCAAATTTGGTTTTCACTGACATTACACTTGATTCTAAAAAAGGAAAAGGAAATCATTAGTGCAGTGTAAAGGATTAAGACCTTTCCAATTGGGCTAACCAAGCACCGTTTAAAGAGAAAAGGAGAAATTCATACACAAAAAGTCATTAAAGAGAATACACAGTACTGGTTGATTACTTGCAGAACAACATAATTTTGATATCAGCTGCTTTCAAACCTTCTGTGAACAGATCGCATTCTAAAAATGTCACTATAGTACGGAGAGAGTAGTTGAAAACAACAGAACACTTCGTGTTTGACAAATCTGCAAAACAAATCCATACTGTTGACAAAGTACTAACACAGAAATCAATATGTGGGACTATGCCATTCACACTGCAGCAACTGAGTTGACTCAGTCGGGTATTCAAACTGCCAATCCCTCAACTTGTTATTGCATATGAAGTGAATTAGTCCCACATTATAATGCAAATGTAATTTACAATTTTGATGAAAAGATTCTTCCATCATCAACCAGTACTGGTATTCTCTTTAACATGAAAACTTCGCATAAGATCAAGGACACGTCGAGGATGCAATTCAGCTGTGCACTTTTACATCAATCTATTTCCTGTTTGTAGGAAAATTAATAATATACTATAATATCATCGTTTTAAAAGATAGACTGGAGTAAAGTGGAAAACCTTTCGTCAGAGTTCCCCATTACGTTGGTTTCCACGTAAAACTATATCACATATGCATTATAATATGGGAATATCTCACTTCAAATGTAATAAATAGTTGAAGGAATTACAGTTTAAACAGGTGATTTTTTTTTCATCACCGTCCCATTGTGTTGCAATATCAACAATTAACATTGTCCCATGTATTGGTTTCTGTGTTAGTTCTTTGTCCGCATTATGATTTGTGTAGAAGTGAAGATTTTTTAAATTAGGAAACATTCTTATACGATGCCTTTAAAATATCTATCAATACTATATCATTTTTTTTTTCATTTTTTTTTTCATTTTTGTCATTTTTTTTTCGTTTGTATGATTATTTTCCTTGCCATACGCTGGACGCAATTGTTCTTCAAAGGGGTCGGAATGATGATAAAGTACCCTCCCATATCATTATGTACTGCAACTAATTAAAGATGACGGCCTTCGCTCCACAGAATTTTATTCAATGTAAAGAAAAGTGAATGACAGTAAATTTTGTAATACTCACAATAAACCATCTTTAGAATTGAGAAAGAAAAGAAAAAATGATAAATTTGAGCAGGTCTTGTACTATGGGGCAAATCCTGCTTACTGTTGTCTCGTGATGGGAGCAGCTTTCTTTTTTGCTGGCAGTGTTTTTCTATCTGAGGCTGCTTCAAAGCATTATAAGCATTTTTGTTTTGTTTTCTGGAAGTCTTCCCAAACCATCAAAACCGTTTCACGGGAAATATGAAACCAAATAACGGTACTAAGCTGAATTAGACGCCACACCCCTATTGCTTTAAATTGCTTTAAATTGCTTTATTTTGTGTTCCAGCCCCTCTGACCGTGAGTTCGTCTGCATTGGATAATCTCTCCGCCTTGGTGAAGATAGGAGAAAGGCTATTTATTGATTTTATTTCAAATCAGTTTTTGTCTCCATTTCCCAGTCATAACTTCACTCGGACATCATTAAAAAAAAACACCCCTTTAAAGGTAAATGACGTAATCCTCAACTTGGGCTAAAACCACTCTAGAATCAAGTAAACTGTGCAAGGATTCTCCTGTGAAAATCTTGTAGTCAAACGTTGACTCATCCTAAAAATAAATAATGTCAATATCCCTCGTAGCAGGGAAACCTGCCGTGTGGCTCTCCATGGGTCCTCTATGGGTCCTATTTTTATTGTGCCCCAATAAAATTAAAATACTCGTATGTTCATGCTTGATTCTCCGTAAGTAAACAAATTAGAGATACATCCTCCAAGGTAGGTAATAAACTCCAGCTGGTGTATAGTTGGGGCCCCCTATATATTTCAACGCATTTGGTTCTTGAGGCATTTTCAAGTATTCCCAATCATGCCACTAACCTTGAACTAAAATTACATGCGTTATAGCGTAATGTTGCGATACTTCTGGCACGGGAGGGTATAGCTATTTGAATACACTTTTTATCACATTAAAGCCCAAGTAAAGTTTTGATCGTTCAGACATAAGTTTTGTTGTCAATCTTTCACAAATTATTCTAATGTCACACCAGACATCAAAAACAACATCAAACCTGCTGAAAATGATTTCAAGTGACAAATTATGATGTGTACATTAAAGGATCATACCGTCTGGTCCAGCAGCGTACGCATCTAGATCCAGGAGAGTATCTAGTGGTATGTACAGTACCTATGTGAAATATCGTGATTCCCCCCCCCCCCCGACCATTTTACATGAGTAATTTCTCGAAAAATGGGAGAGTTTCAGATCGAGCAATTTTCAGGTCATTGATAGATCATACAGGTGTATCTAAAAAAATGATTGCAAAGAATTTCATTTTTTTACCATTTACCGAAAATCTATACCTTGGCTTTTTTAACGTCACGATAAACTCACAGAGCTCAGTTGAACCTATTAAAACCGTGTCGAAGACCTTTCAGTTTAAATGATGAATGAATCAGGTGGTTTAAACTGACATCTCTCACAAATTTAGTACAATTTAGTTCTCCCGAATGAGTTACCCCCAGAACTCTCTATGAACTTTGTTCGACTTTACGGGTTGGGGGCGCACTAATGACTTTATCCGCCCTTGACTTTACGTTAACCAAATTTGTTAACCTTCGTTATCGCGTTGGGCAACGCATTTCCAGTTCACGGCTGCGTTTGTACGAACTAAGCTCAGGGGATTAAGAGAGTGTGTACCAAAAAAAAATATTATCGGAAGATATATGCCAATGTAGGCCTACACACATCTGGGTTTCTTATCGAACTCGCACTTTTTGGTTTTTAAGTAAAATAAACAGGGGTTAAATCAATCAAATAAACCAAATTTTTAGAAGAACTGTTCACCGATTGTCCGGCAGAAGGGCCTTAACGCTATATTGTCTCTAACGTGAAAACCATTTGCTATTTTCAAATGAAATCAAAGTAGTGTGATATTTTTAGATCGTTTTGTCAGCTTGTTAAGTAAAAATATCAGATGAAGCAATATTTCTCAAATTAGAGAAAATTTACTGGCAAGGCCCTTCTGCCGGGAACATATGCTAGGGCCTCTCTGCCGAACAACTCAACTATGCAATTTTGAGCAAATTTCGATAGTTCATTTAAGATTTGTCAAAATTTGATTAAAACCACAGGCAGGACACTCAGCGATGTCTCACTGAACAACTGTTGAATTGGTACTTACATGAATAACGAGTACAAAAAGGTTGCATATTTTGATAACATAAAATTTTATAAAAAGTTGGTACAATTTCAATAGAACAGTTGTTGTAATGTGACATCACAGATATAGCAAAAGAGAGTGTCCCATATGGGGATTTAATAAACCATGAAAACTCGTAACTCTTGAATAGATTACTTGCTCACACTTTCACTACCGAGTCCCCCCCCCCCCCAATTACCCTTCTTCCTTCACTGAATCATCATTAAAGATAAAGGGTAACATTGAGGAACTTCGATGTAAAATACTGTCGAACTTTGATATCTGAGCGACAAAATAGTGCTTAAAATGGACAAATACACATCCTACCATACTAAAGATGGGAATATTATGATGCCACGGGCATGGTAGGGCCTATGCATAAGTAAACAAATTATTATTCCTTCTAAGTATAAGTTAGACCTATAACATAGAAGTCTATGGGAGGAAATAGACAAGGTTAGGAGAAAGTCACACTGGATATTCTACATTTTCGCTCTTTCAAATCACTCTTAAGTAGAATTTTGTCAGGGCTTCATTCCAGACCTTAAGAAAGATATTTACAGCATGGAGAATCATGTAGCTCAGATATTTAAAACTGTGGTCAATGTTAAACTGTGGCTTAAAGGAGAAATCTCCTTTTAGGTTCATAAATAAAGTAATACATCTCCCACCTGTAGATCCCTAAAGACTGTGTACAACAAGTGGGAACTGTGTTGCATGTCGTAGGCTTTTGATTCAGGTGTCTTATAGGAGTATGTAGTTAGGAGGAGGGGGGTTCTAATCTAGGGCTTAAAGGGAAGTGACCTGATTGGTAGTAGTCAAAATGCCTAAAAAAACCAAATGAGATGTCCTAGCGTCTATATTCAGACTGGAAAGATTTGTCTTGAATTTGTTTACTTGAGGAGTAACAAACATTAGTTTACCAGTATTGGCTTTATCTTCGGCCCTGATAGAAGTTGATCTCATGCAAAGTTGCACAACAAATTTCACTATCCCAGCATTTTCTGATAACAATTATACAACCAACAAAGAGGAAATGATTGTGTGACAATTAAATTTTGACAGAAAAAACTTAAAACGGTATACTTGATTCTGGGAAGATTGTGTCCTATGAGAACTACTGCAATCTCGCTATTTCGCTTTAAGAAGAAGGGATCATAACTGACTCACGTCATCACTAATCATCCGATGCAAAATAATTGACAATTTCGTTTGTATTGGCTGCAAGCTTTAGCAGACATCAAGGGTGTAGGCTGGGGGGAGGGGTGCACTGGGTGCATGTGCCACCCCCCCCCCCCACCCGCAGAGCCAAAGGAGTTCCGCCCCTGGCAAGCAAAAAGAAATTTTCACCACCTTTTCTGCTTTCAGCACCTGATTTTCTCAACTTTAGTTCCACCTCCCTAAGATGTGCACCTCCCCACACCAAGTTAGTTCCACCTCCGCAAGATGTGCACCTCCCCATGCCCAAACCAGCCTACGCCCCTGTGACATACCTTCTTTCTACCTCTTTTATCCGAAGACTCCCCATCCCTGGTCGTTACCTCCCTCCCTTCCCCCCCCCCCCTACATAGCTCCACAGGCCTTTATGCACTCGTATTCCCTGGAATAATATAATATACTCGTAAATATATTTTTGAAATAACTAAATATATCTATGTCATGCAACATGTCACTCCTTCTCCTAACAGAAATTTTACTACCAATGCAGGTATCAAATTTCCCCACAACACAGTTAAATATATCTTGCATTCCGGTGGGCAATTTGGAAATAATAAATTCCACCCGAACAGGTGGAATACAAAACCCTAAATTCTAGAGAAAGTTGGCAATATTTACTGTACTACGCATATACATATGTTTGGTTGTTTGCATTTACGACGGACCTATTGACCAAAGCTATATACATGTGCTTCTGACATGTGTAGTCCGCGATAACATAAAACATAAGGAGAAGCATACTTGGCATAATCACAAATGCGACAAAACTTTTTCTCCCCATCACATTAAAAAAAAATTGAAATACGGTTTTGCAATTTGTTATTCATGGGGAAAAGTTCAGAAGTTTACATGCAAGCTGTACCTGAAAAAAAAAACATGGATTACAATGTTGTAGTTAACTAAGAATTCAATATTGAATTCTGGCCTGCCTTCCGTTCCCTCTAATATCATCCAACCTCAACCTCCTGTCGTCGTCGACGTCGTTGTTGTCGTTGTCGCCGTCGTTGTCGTCGTCGTCGCCGCTTT
This sequence comes from Eucidaris tribuloides, assembly GCA_001188425.1. Classification (NCBI taxonomy): domain Eukaryota; kingdom Metazoa; phylum Echinodermata; class Echinoidea; order Cidaroida; family Cidaridae; genus Eucidaris; species Eucidaris tribuloides. The sequence continues at coordinate 2,289 of JZLH01S0630281.1, read as the reverse complement.
ACTCGTGTCTGAGTTTTCGTGATTGATGAAGGCTTTCTATTTGCGACGACGCTGAGATTTGTCAGTAGAGACTCACGACCTAATCCAGTCACATTTAGCTTCTCCATGTGGTTTACATATCCCAACAAAAAAGGTTCCAACACTGGTGGCCCCTTTTGGGGGAAAAATTTGTATATATTTTGTGGACCCTTTATAAGATGCACCTAATTATAAGACCCGTATTTTTGCACCTATGATGCCCCTTCTATAAGCCACTTTCTAGCTATTAGGTGGACGAAATGACTCCATTATATCACGTATTCTGAGAGCGGTTATAATCAAAGTCATAGGCGGGATTAATTCTGCTACACACTGTTGAAAAAAAAAATACCTGCATAGAATTATTCCTGAACATGTATCTCAGCCAATCATGATTTATCAGAATCAGATGGGTTTCACGGTTAGCTATCCAGTTCTTGCAATGTCTTTTTGTGAAGTTTTGTACAAATGGCCTTTCTTCTGCCCATGCGTAATAATAAAGTAAAGAACGAAAAACGTGTATTTGCGTTTAAGGTGCACAATAATGTGCCCTTTTCCTCAAAGGCTAAAGACGTGATTCGGTGAAGTCAAAACTGCCTCAGGAAACAATTGAATCGATATGAAGATACCAATATATACACTGGCTATAATTTGAACCCTAGGGGTGTTAAGATGAACCCTGGATACTTTGAAATTGCACCCCTTGGGGTGCAGTTTTGAACCCACAGGGTGGAAAAATGCACCCTAACCAATGGTTCAATTTTTGAACCTCAAGAAGGGGTGCAAATTTTGAACCCTTGGGTGCTGCTATCAACCTCTAGGGGGTCACATCATTTTTTTTTATAATAATTGTACAACGAGGAAGAAATGTTTGATTGTAGAAGTTTCACAACAGAAACCTGAAACAGAATTCTTGATCCTGGGGGTATTTCGTAAAGCTGTTGACAACAGAAACCTGAAACAGAATTCTCGATCCTGGGGGGTGTTTCATAAAGCTGTTCGTAAGTTACGAACAACTTTACGAACGAGTCACGACTGGTGTTACTTTCTTGGGTGCTAATCAGTTTCTCGTGCATTTACATGTTGCACAAGAAGGTATCACCAGTCGTGCGTAAAGTCGTTCGTAACTCACAAACGGCTTTATGAAACACCCCCTGGTATCATTATGTCCTTAATAAAAGACTACTTCCAGTCCTGCCGTTTTCGTTTAAAGACACGGGCTAACATAGTGGAGCTTCGCTTAAAAAAAAAATGTCAAACTGTGATATCTGAGCTACAAAGTAGTGTTGAAATGGACAAATAAACACCCTAGAACACACGACTTTGGAAGGTTATGCTGCCACTGGCAAGATATGCATGAATGAACAATTTCCACAGTCGTGGAGTATACAATAGCTAGAGCACGAAATAATCATTTTGAAATACATTTTTTTTTCAAGGCTTCATTTTTAAACCTTATCAAAGACACTTAGAGCATGGACAGGATTTCATGCATGTAGCTTGCTTTTTTTTTAAACTGTGCTCATTGTTACCCTGTGGGTTTAGTCTAACTTTACATCTCTATGAAGGTATACCTGCATGATTGTGTACCCCATCATGTGAAATCGATCAGACTCTCTTGCACTTTTAAAGTGTCATTTCCTAATGTTCCATTGCTAGCACTGAAAACCTTTTTTGTTCACGTATTTGATGAAATTATCAAAACGAATATAAAGCTAAAAGATAAACAACTTCATGTCACAACGTACTTGTACTAGCTGCTCAAACTTCCGGAAATAAATTGGTAGTAAAATAATGCAGTTTTCCCTCATAAATTAAGTTTGTTCCCATCACCATCGCGTGACCATTTTGTTTCCATAGCAACTAATACGATAGTGAAACGCTTCGACTCTTGTTATTCTTCCTTTTCTCTTCAGATTAAATGACATAAAAATGCTGATGCGGAATTTGAAATGGTGTGATAACCGCTCTAAATTAAATCTCAAAAGCTGTAAAATATCGAGACACACTCGATTACAACTACGTTGTGTAACGAAAAACATGTCGGAAATACAGTATACTTGTCAATTGTAACGTACACTGCATCATTGTATCGTATACTGTATCATGGACACACCGTGGCACCAAATCTGTATCTAGCTCTGTGAGACACAAAATGGCGGGAAACAGACGAGAAATCAATTAAATTTCAATTGTTTCCCTCCGATCTGAAATGTAGGATACTATTCCTATTATACAAACTTTGGCATCCCGTATATAGTCCTGTAGAAA
>JZLH01S0630279.1:2328-12431 GCA_001188425.1 Eucidaris tribuloides | reverse complement strand
TTGGTACTTGAGGGGGGTTTGTGTTATGTGAACTGAAAATTGACCAGCCGTCTATGCATCCACAAACCCTAGCTCACGACACTATTACATTATATGGTCCTCGTTGCTCTGATGGCCGTACAATACATGTACTATACTCTGTATGTGTGCTACAGCTATGTATACTACCAACGAAGCTGGATTGTAAAGTCGTTTCCAATTTTACCTGTTTTTATTTTAAATGCGACAAACACCCATAAATCCGAAGTGTTCTGTGATATAAACACAACATAAAAAGTCCCCCCCCCCCCACTGGGAAATTTGTTACAGATTACAAATTTTACCGGATATTACCGGTAATATCACCCCAAAATTTGACTAAGACCAAATATTACCTTTATTACCATGCTATTACCGAAATTATACTTCCTGTTACTACCTGTTACTGTTATCACCATGATGAAACCGACAATTTCCCAGTTACAACAGGGTGATGAGGGGTAATAAGGGTAATGTTGAATGGCTTTGATTGGTTATAACATTGCAAACTTTAGTAATAACAGTAATCTTACAGCAATCCCAACGAAATTTTCAAATCCAAAAAAATACTGTTATCTCCCCGATGAAACCGGTATTTTACTGAGTTGCAACTATGATGAGGGGTAATAAGGGTAATGTTGAATGGCTTTGATTGGTTATAACATTGCAAACTTTAATAATAACAGTAATCTTACAGCAATCCCAACGAAATTTTCAAATAAAAAAAAATTACTGTTATACCCCGATGAAACCGACATTTTACCGAGTTACAACATGGTGATGAAAGGTAAAAAAGTATATGTGTATATCGTGTGGACCCAGCAAACACGAAACGTCCCGAAAACGTTTTCTCTACGTTCTAGAAAGGTCTGATACGTTTTCGCCCGAAGGAAACGTTTTTAAAACGTTTTAAAAACGTTTTCCTTAGGACGAAAACGTATCGGACCTTTCTAGAACGTAGAGAAAACGTTTTCTGGACGTTTTCAAATTACGTTTTAAAAACGTATTTCTTTGGACTCTTTCGGACCTTTCCAGAACGTAAAGAAAAGGTTTTAAAAACGTAATTTTGTGGACCCTTTTGGACGTTTTTAAAACGTAATTTGAAAACGTCCAGAAAACGTCTGTGAAAGACGGATGTAAAACCATTGTAAATCGTTTGTATGTTTGTGTGTGTGTGTGAGTGTGTGTGTGTGTGTGTGTGTAGTGGTATGTGTAGTGTACGTGTGTGTGTGCGTGCGCGTCGTGTGTGTATGTGTGTGTGTGTGTGTGTGTGTGTATGTGTGTGTGTGTGTGTGTGTGTGTGCGTGTGTGTGTGTGTGTGTGTGTGTGTTTATGGTGGGTATGTGTGTGTGCGTGGATCTGTACACGTGTGCGTTTGTGCCTGTCCGATTGTGTGAGTGTTTGAATGTGTGCATCTCTGTGTGAAAAATGCATTTCTGTGTGTGTATACATGTGTTTGTATGTAGGCCTATATATGTGTGTGGGGGGGGGGTGGGGCGTGGATAGATGGATGGAGTGTGTATGCACCTTTGCTAGCGTGCTGGTGGGTGATAGGTAATGTGAATTTTATTTCCACTTAGTTGGAAACACGTATATTTGCAAATAGACGCATGCAACACGTACGTACATAATACATAGCAAGCGAGGTACTTTAGCTAATGCATATTCTTATGGTAATTTGCATAATGAGTTTCAATGACAACTTCACCATAATTAATAAACTTCTTCATAGTGTTTTAAACATTCAACGGTGCAAGCGTTCTGTTATCAAATGCATAACAAAGTACGCAAAAAATTACATCCTGTGAAAGTGATTTCACTTTATAGGAGACTCCCTATTTGTAAAAACCAAAAATAACCACTATTTTTTACCTTTAAAAATAGACGATATATATATAGATGCTAACTAAGTGTATGACAGTAGAGGTATAGGTAGGATACGATATGTTTTAGGATAGGTTAGGTTAGGTTGTGATAGGACAATAGGTTATAGGTTTCGTGAATAGAATGGAAAGTACAACCCATTGTCTCTACTAGATTTCCAAAAAAATATACATTTTTGCGGACCGATTTCGTCCACAAAACGTTTAAAAAACGTCCACAAAACATACCAGGTAATATTGGGTAAACGAGTAATATCAGGTCCAGGTAATAACGGGGAAAGATTGGTCTACTATTTCCCCCGTTACTACCCACTGGTGTTACCGAAGTAATATCCACGTTATTAGCTGTTATAACCCGGGTAATATCAGGTAAAATACCCAGTGGCCTCTTTTCAAAATACCATAGCCTTTTAACGAAACAGTTTTGAGCCAAATTAATTTTCAGGAGGGTTTCTGCCTTCATTGGCTGACTTCTGTGTGAAAATGTGATTGATCCGTCAATCATGCTTGATTGAGCACATTATTAAGAGTGAAAATGTCATTTTTCAAACTTCACATGGGACATTTTGGAGGATTTGTGATACAGGATTTTGATAAATTCTGTTTCTGGTAATCGATTTAGCACTAATTATGTTAATCATCTATCGTTAGGCCCCCTTACACCTCCCAAGACACTTTCCACATATTTTATGGTTTAGTGGGTTCAATTAAAAAAATGTTCATCCTTCCTAAATTTTGAAACTGGTTGACTGAGCACACTTAATCAATAAAGCGAGAAAAATCCAAATTTTCATTGTTATTTTGGCATAGTAAATGACTCTCGTGACTTTGGAATAGTGACAATTTTGCCTTTAATGCATGCTCACTCATGCATGACTTCACGGATAAATCGCATTTTCACACAGAAATCAATGAGTATAAGAACACCCCTGCTAAAATGTTCTTCTCAAATTTGTTTTGTTAAAAAATTTGGGTATTTTGAAAAAGGGGGAACTTTTTGTGTTATGTTTAGATAATAATCACCGTTTACACTTTTACGAACACGAAAGGAAACTTGTCGTCATTAATATAACATTATGGCCATTCCAGTGTGTTTAGTAATCCGTGTTCATGTAACATTAATAAATGATTTAAACCTTTTTTTCACGAGTTATTAGGACAAATAAATCAACAATAAAGCATGATTAATTTGACTTAAAATCAGTTTTATTCAGCTCATAAAACGCGGTTGATATTGTTTCTACTCAGTTCTCGGAAGAAACCGGTTTGGTCAAGATGGGCGCCTGAAATGCAGGGGAGCCGATAATAACCATGGTGATGGATGTCGAGGCTACCTTTTTTGTCTTCCCAATCCGTTTGGATGCAAATGTCAGTCCGGTTACAAAGGGACCGACTGCAATACTGGTAAGACTGTGACCACATTTAAAGGCAATGTCCACCCTGACATCAAATGGGTTTGTAATAAAAGCAGAACAATGAGAGAGACATATTAATGGCAGTGTGGCTAAAATCCATCACAGGATAGTGGAGTTATGAACTTTCACAGTTTTTAATTTGTGACGTCACATGCGAGCAGTCATGTAATATAAATTCCGTAAAGTGCCATTTTCTCGGAAAATTGACAATTATGTTTCCTGTGCATTCAATATATAATAAGAAACATTATTTCATACATGCTTTTATGAGGAAAAAAACATTTAATTATGAACCAATAAAAAGTGGCAATTATTACATTACATAAGGGCAGCTGCTCGTATGTAACGTCACAAAATTAAAAATTTTGAAAGTTCATAAACCTGCTAAGTGCTATTCTCCAGTGGATTTTCGCCAACTTTTCGGCATTAATATGTCTCTCTCATTGTTTTGTTTTTATTAAAATTAACTTGACGTCAGGGTGAACCTTGCCTTTAATTCCATATGGGCCTTTGGAATGGAATGCTCAGAAGGCAGTTATGAATGTACCACTTGAATCCGACGGCTTAAAGTTCTCTATAGCCAGCGAACGCGTGGATAGGGTAAGCACTATGTTGCTCTTGAAGCAGGAATGGAGCGGATACCTCATGAATGAACATTCACAATTCACAATATTGTTTCGAAGCATGCCACCTGAGAAGTTTATGTTATAAGAGCAGTGACTTTTACACATATCCTTTCTGTTCATTCATATTTTCGGTACTGATGGAAAAAAGGGGTGGGGTCACACAGGATTTTGTAGAAATCAGCCAAGTGTTGCTTTTATAAATATTTTCAGCTTATTGACTGTTTATTTATTTTAGGCCTTCAGCTCGTAAACAAATAATCATATTTTTTAAGCGATTCTATTTGAGGGCACGGCAGAACAAACGGGTATCTGAATCCGCCACTGACTTTGATTAAATGTCTCTTGTTATTTTTTCTGTCTTGGTTTGTGTTTTTCGAGGGAAAGGTGAATAAAACTATCATTTTTCTTTCTGATCTGGGCAATCATTAATGGTTTAGTGATTTCAGTTGATTATTGCCTCTTGAATTTTCGTGTCTTTCCTTGACTCGAGATAGTAGACCGAAAAAATAAATTCATCTTATTTATCACTTGAAATGATTTGACATGATGACTCAGACTTGACATTTAACTGATTGTCATGAGCTGACTTGTGACTTTACCTAAAGCAGTCCTCTTTTTGTTACTCTACCGGTAGCTTTAATACATTAAAGTGTATAAACAGGCTTGAACACTCCCTGGCAGCTTTTTAAATAAAATTCTGGTGTACGTCGGATTAAATCTGATACATACATCGGTACTATTGCGTTTTCAGTGCCGTATTACAACAGACTGAAACACTTAATGCCACTATCATTTATGCGACTTAAGCCGCACTACTAATTTGTGTGATATTTGTTTTTGTTATTTTCGTAATTCGGGTAGAATGTCAGCCTGGAAAATTCGGAGCTAACTGCGAACAAACTTGTCATTGTTACCCAAGCAACTTGTGTAGGAAGGACACCGGCGAATGCATTGGATATAATGTGTGTGGAAGTGGGTGGAGAGGTGTCAACTGCCAAGGTAAGTCGCCTTAAATAATACAGGAGTTCAAAAATGTGTCCATATCTCTTCAAGAGAAACAAGACATTTCACTTTAATTTTCGGATAAGAAAAAAAATCATCGACATAAATTCTATTACGGAAAATGCCAGCAATCAATGCCTTAAACTGTCCCCTCCCATCTCTCTCTGCAATTTATGGTCTGGACAGTTTGTAAGCATTGAAGCTGTTGTGGAATGCCTCTTCACAAGGTTCCGCTTTCTGCTGCAGGATATCGGTTTAATGTGATTGGTGTAGCGGTGACGGAAACCACGTTTAAATGTCCTCTTGGCTGATCTGATGGAAAGTCATCCAAATCAGAAGATGTGAGTTCAGGAAGGGAGTCAATTTCCGATTTCACAAGGGTTGCGACCTAGTCCTATTTGGCCTTGCGGACGTTCCACCTCTTGACTGGCTTTGAGCGGATATTTTCTGTTGGTTCTCTGAGGCTATCAGTGATTATTATGTTGTGATCATGGAAAAGATTCCAAACTAATGCGATAGGGTGAATCATCGGGTTTCAAAGACAAGATCTTGGTTCGAAATTGTATTTCATCTACTAGAGTAGATACTAATTGGTTGTTTGGGATCATAATAATAGTTGCATACCGTTTGCAGAGGACCAGTCTTCTAGGGCTTAATCATCAGAGTTGGACGGTTATTATCCCCAAGTAGAGATGCGGTAATTATAAACACATGGAGGGTCGAGGAGGGGGTAGGGTGATGTCAGCCTTTAAACGAGAATGGCGGCTTATAAATAGTAACATTTTCACGGTTTAATAGGGCAACACTTTCCAACTTGTTGAGTTCTTGACCGAAGTGGCTATTTGAAATGTGATACGCCAGTGACATTTGTGTAATCAATGTACACTTTCACTTTGGATGAGTCAAAATGTCCTAAAGTAAGTTTTGGATTATTTTTTTTTATATTTGAACGACATTTTGCATGACAGTTTGCATGTATAACCCCAAATAGCCAAAATACCCCTAAAAAAAATAAGGATCATTATAAGGAATCAGCGCACAATTTTAAATAAGTGTAATTATTTCAAACCTGAACCAAGAATTCTTTTCTAAGACAGTTGTCTTGCCAGGTACTATAGCTACTTTCCTGCGCAGCAATGTAAACTCCTCAAAAAAAGTTTGGAAATCTGAGTGTGATCAGTTATATCTCCCGTTTTGAAGTAATAATCAATGCGAGCTTGGTATCCTCGGAAAGATTATTTAATTGTCTTTAAAATGATACCCTACTTGCTAGGTTTATGCCATCAAAAAAACGGTAGTATCTTAAAATTTGGTGTAAAGTGTAAATTGAAAAGCTGCAAAATGACCAAAGTTCGGTAAGTCACCCATTGTTGTTGTTGTTGTTGATGAGTGAGTTTTCCAATGTCTCTTTGTTTGTTCTGCACTCTAATGTGAACATTGCCGTGAATTGAAACAAACACCTGCACAACTAAGCAAACAACAACTACAAAAAGGAAAAACAGAAAAGCAAACATGTATGGGCAATTAAAAACTGGACATAAGGCATTTAATCTCACAGACCTTTCACCGCATCAGCACATCAAAGTAATAAAAAAAAAGGTGACAAGGGCTTAATTTGCATGTATTTTCATGTTTATCTTCAAATGGATCTTTGATTTCATCAATGTTCATTGATTTTAATGACATGATCAGAGTTCAGAACCAGGTAGACGACCCACATGCCTGGCACCGCTTCCCCATGCTGTTGATAAGCTTTGTGATTCGTACGTTGCTGTGGGATGGCATTGCACTTGTCAATCAGTAATTGACTCAAACCTGCCAATGTCCTTGCATTTGTGACTCTCTTCCGCACAGCCCGGGCGAGTTGATCCCACAAATGTTCAAGGGGGTTGAGGTCTTGGCTGCAGGACAGTCTATTTTCGTTATATCCTCTCTCCGAGAAAATCCATGCAAATTAAGCTCCTGCCAACTTTTTTATCATTATGTGGTGTTAATGTGGTAAAAAGTCTGTGAGATTAAATGCCTTATGTCCAGTTTTTAAAGCCCATACATGTTTGTGTTTTTTCACGTTTTGTTGTTGTTGTTTGCTTACTTGTGCAGGTGCTTGTTTCAATTCATGTCAATGTTCACATTAGAGTGTATAATAAACAAAGAGACACTGGAAAACTCACTCATTAACAACGACAAAAATTGGATCATTTACCGAACTTTGGTCATTTTGCAGCTTTTCAATTTACACTTTATACATTTCATAATACTGCCCTTTCCCTGATGGCAAAATCACACCAAGTAGGGTGTCATTTTACAGACAATTATAATCTTTCCGATGATACCAAACTTGCATTGATTATTACCACAAATCGGGAGATATAACCGATCAAATTCAGATTTCCAAACTTTTTTTGAGGAGTTTATATGCCTATATCTTGCGTTGATTGGTTGGAAAAATATATTGGTTTTGATGTCAAAACATGGGTTTCAGTTTAAGATAATTTGAATGAAGATATGTTTCTCGCTCCACTGATTTTACCATCAGAAACGCCGATTCTGTAACTAGTTTGATTTCTGAAAAATGTACATATTTGGGGGCAAAAGCAAACCATTAAGTTATTGACGTTTATGTGTTTCAGTGTTTGTATTTTTATTTATTTATTTATTTATTTTTTATGATATTTTTTTTTTTTAGGGGGGGGGGGGCAGTTCCCGATCCATGTCCTGGAAGTGACGAAAGAGACCTTTGCCAGTTGGGCTGCCACTGTGCTGGGCGTGCATCATGTAACGGGGATAACAGATGTCTTTCTGGCTGTGAACGTGGATGGACTGGAAACACTTGCAGCACAGGTATTTAAAAATTACATCAGTAATTTTCATTGAATTACATGTGCATAAAAAATACGATAATGAAAAAATCAGTATCTGTATCTGCATCTGTACAGTACGTACATTATCCTTTGTCGTAATGAGCAATTAGTTACGCTATACACTATACATGTATATCTGTACCATCACCCCTTCGATCGATTTTATGTTCAATGTGGGACATGTGTTATGAAACAAAATTTGAAGTTTTTTTATCACGCCCACTTACAGCGATGGCGTGATTTTCCATTTTCATCGCCGATATTCAACAATCAAATTCCTTAACCTGCTTTGTAACGTGACTAACACGATACATGACTGGTTTGTCGCACTTTTGTCAATACAAACATGTGAAAAGTAATGGGTCACATCACAAACATTATTCATTAAGCTAAACAATATTTAAGTGAAGTATTTCAAGTAATAATAAAATATGTATTATTTATATGTAATAAAATATGTGAAGAAATGGTTAAAAATGTCATCAAGAGGTGCTACTCCTGCCATCATTATTAGTCCTGTTCGTTGGCATTCTACAAATATCCAACACATATCAAGAAAGTCATGTTCTACGAAGAGCTCGATGATCTTATAAGTTCTGATGGCAGAGTTCACAGTGTAACCACAAAGAACTTGGAAAGGGAGTTACATGTATGTCAAAAAGTCTGTGGGGGGGGGGTCCTAAATTTTGACTCAATACCAAATAAAATAATGTATTCGATTTTTGATGTAATCAATGTGAAGTGTGTTTGAGGCGGTCTCTATATATCAACACCACACAAAAAACAATTCACACACGAGACCAATCTCTCATAAAATTAACATTCATCTCAGAAGGCAAAAAGGCTCGTAATTTCACCACAAAAAACAATTCACACACGAGACCAATCTCTCATAAAATTAACATTCATCTCAGAAGGCAAAACAGGCTCGTAAAAATACTTTCCCAACTATTTTCTTTTTAGGACATGAAATCAGACAAGGTTCAGACAGTTTTTTGAATATTATGATGATATGTATATCATCAATATATCATTTGTATATATTACAAAATTGTGCGGTCTATCTGGACCGTCGTATGGTGAATTCACCTTAAACAAAAATACAAAGTAAAACGGTCACAGATAATGATACCTATTTTCAAGAATATAAATCCAAGATATAATCCAATTGGAGCATGTAGGCCAATAATATAAATCCAAGATATAAAAATCCTAGCGGGAAGATAAAGTTGCGACGCGATGTTTAAGTTCACAGTTCGCGAAAAGTAAAGTTCCCGATTAAATGATCCTTGTAAAAGTCAGTCTCGCCAGGTAGGTCGTTCACCAGGAGAAAAATGAAGAAATACACCAGTTGTTAATCCGTTGTATAATGAAGGCTGGAGACGGTGTTGACAGCCGCCAGTTCCAATAAAGACGCCGAATCGCCGCAGTTTTTTTGAATATTATGATGATATGTATATCATCAATATATCATTGTATATATTACAAAATTGTGCGGTCTATCTGGACCGTCGTATGGTGAATTCACCTTAAACAAAAATACAAATTAAAACGGTTACAGATAATACCTATTTTCAAGAATATAAATCCAAGATATATGTAGGCCAATAATATAAATCCAAGATATAAAAATCCAAGCGGGAAGATAAAGTTGCGACGCGATGTTTAAGTTCACAGTTCGCGAAAAGTAAAGTTCCCGATTAAATGATCCTTGTAAAAGTCAGTCTCGCCAGGTAGGTCGTTCACCATGCCAGGAGAAAAATGAAGAAATACACCAGTTGTTAATCCGTTGTATAATGAAGGCTGGAGACGGTGTTGACAGCCGCCAGTTCCAATAAAGACGCCGAATCGCCGTATATGTTATACAGTCCGAATGCTCAGGACGATAATGGTGCTCGGACACAGGTGCCACGTGAAGAACAATGTACCAGAGGGGTGTATGTTTAAGGAGCCTAGTACCTCCTTGATGTAACTTCGGGCCCCGTAGTTGTATAGAATGTAGTGGCTATAAATTCAGTCCGTTTTGGTTGAATAGCTCGTTGATTCTAGCCCAGCTAGAAAAGAAGATATAATACAGTTCGGTGTCACCGGATCAGGTGTCCTACCGGATGGGACGACTGCTAGGACACCTGATCCGGATCGGAATCAGGATCACGTGTCCTCCGGACCTCTCATCCTGATTTTCTCACAAAACAGATCTTACGGATCAAGCGTGCACCAACGGACTCGCCGTCCCCCATTGATTTTACGGTGGTATACAGAGCAAACGTTGGACTTACGGTCAAGGACGTTCTGGTA
>JZLH01S0630278.1:2019-12087 GCA_001188425.1 Eucidaris tribuloides | reverse complement strand
GTGACCTTTGACTCTGACCTATCAAACCGCCAAATCTAATCAGTTTCATTGTGCATTCATAATACATACTTCACCAACTACATCAAAATCAACTGGCATTCACAAATTATCGCGTAACGAGCCAAGCCAAACATTTTTAGGCCCGTACTTTGACCTTTCAACCCCAAAATCTAAGGCAGTTCATTGTGCCTCATACACAACTCACCCAATTACATCAAAAATCTGACTGCCCGTCAAAGTTTGTTAAGTACGAGCCCAAATCAGAAATACATGATTTTTGATCCTGTACCTTGACTTTGACCTTTCACCTCAAATCTAATCAGTTCATTGTTGCCCCCTATACATACTTGGTCTCAGTTTAACAATCACAATCGATCCGGCTTCTTAAGTTTCCGGGAACAGAGTCCCAAATCAGACAACATGTATTTTAGGCCCTGTGACCTTTGACCTTTGACCTTTCACTCCAAAATCTAATCAGTCATTGATTGCCCCTTAGTACATACTTGTCTGATTACATCAACATCCGAATCAACGGTTCTTAAGTTATCCGTAACGAGAACGAACGGCGAACACCCGAAAACATAAATGCTCGCCAACTTCTTTGCGGAGCATAAAAATAAAAATAAAATGGGAAAATAGTTGATGAAATACAAGGATTATAATAAAAAGGATATACAGAAACTAGAGATTCGGAGCGATGGGTATGCCTCGCACCCCGTCCAATTCCAAACTTTGAATGTACGGGCATCGTAACCTTTGACGTTCAACTCTGAAATTTCATCTGTGCCCATAATACAACGGTCACCAAGTTACTAATATCCGCCAGTTGCGCTCAATGCGATCGCGTAATGAGCCCAAATCAGAATAATTTTAAGGCCCGGTGACCTTTGACTTTGAACTCCGAAATCTAATCAGTTATTGATCTATAATACATACTTCACCCAATTACATGAAATCCAACTGCCGTTCTTCAAGTTATCGCGGAACAGCCCAAATCAACATATTTAGGCCTGACCTTTGACCTTTAGGGCAAAATATAATCAGTTTGATTGGCTGCTCATAATACATACTTCACCCACAAGTTACATAATGAATCCGACAGCGCTCTCAAGTTCGCGGTTTTTACGACCCGAATCAACATATTTTGCCCACGACTTTGAACTCCAAACTAATCAGTTCATTGTGGCTTATAATACATACTTCACCCAGGTTACATGAAAATTCAACTGGCCGTCTCAAGTTATCGCGTTAACGAGCCCAAATCACATATTTTAGGCCTCGGTGACTTTTGACCTTGACTTTCACTCAAAAATCTAATCAGTTCATTGGTGCCTCTAAATACATACTTCACCCAAGTTACATGAAAATCGCAGCCCTCTCAGATCGCGGTAACGAGCCACAATCAACATATTTAGCCCGGTGACCTTTGACCTTTACCTTCAGCTCCAAATCTAATCAGCTTCATTGTGTCATAGTACATACTTGGTCCGAGTTACAGTCAAAATTCGATTGGGTTCCAGTTATCCGTAACGAGATCACGACGGACGGACGACGACGGTGCACGCACGACGCAACTGAAAACATAATGCCTCCGCAAACTTCGTGCGGAGGCAACAAAGAAGGGAAATGAGATTAAGGTAGACAAAGAAGAAAAAGGGAGAAAACAGAATGCAAGAAGAAAGACATCAAGAATGATGAAGAGAAACAATAAGGATTTTAACACCCTTTATATTTTTTTGTCTGATCGTAATACATTGTATATGGCAATTCCGTGAAATACTCCGCGACAAATCACAATTATATAAATTGCTCTATTGGAATAATATAAGATTTTAATGGTGAATGGGTATGAATCATGAAGAAAACAATGGGGACATCATTTCCACTCTAAATTTACATCTTCAACGGCCACCCTCTAGGAGAATCAACCCTACTGAAATACCACATGTGGCTAGTTGACTAATCTCATTTTAATTGAAAAATGTCATTTTATTCTGACCATTTTTCCATGCCATTAGCCTCTTCTCATTGTGTTGAAGTAATAAACCCCACTATACGCATACTAATCTGAAAAAGACATGAATAACGGAATTTTGTGGATGGACAAAATGTACGTAACAACCGTATACGTAACCTAACCATTTTTGCTGTTGTAGTAAAATGAAAGTTTTATTTTTGTGCAAAAAAATAAAGTTATTATAATTTTTTTTTTTTTTTTCAAATACTTAGCAATGATTCAGAAATGATGATACACATTTGTGTAGTTGAAAACAGTGTGAAACTTTGAGGACAAATGGACTTGTCATTTTTTTCCATGTCTATTTTCGGTAACTAAACTAACCATGATAAGTTCTTGTAATACCCACTGAAACATGTCTCATGATTTTGCTTATGTTGTGAAGTAGGTGCCTTAGAGAATTGACGAGTACCAAAACAACACATATATGAAAGCATTTTCAATGTAACGAGCCAGAAGTGAGCAAGTCTGTATAGTGTAACGTAATAATCAACGGAATTGCCCATTAATTTTTTCGATTTTCGTTAGCATTTTTGAAGATTTTGTATCGGAAAACCTATTCAAAGGCTAAATGTGATGGAACAGCCCTCATTAACTTAATTATGCGTGGAGAGTGGATTTCAAAGGCACAATTTTCCCTTTGTAATCATATGTTTTCTTGCGCTCGTTTTCTCCCAAGCGAAGGTATTTTTTTACCTTCGTCTTTTGACACCATAACGACTGAAGTTTGTGGTACAAAATTTGCCTCATTCAACAACTGACAGAAAGCAAAGTTTGACAATTTTTAATGCAGCTACTCAACTCTCCCGTTTTCGGCGGAAATCTCACGCTTTCGAGCATTTTTTACAAATTCTCCGCTCCGCTTGAGTTTTAATTTCTCCGCCCTAGCCCTGTTTTTCTTTTTTCTCCGCCACCACTTTTTGAAAAGAAATGAAACTGAATCAGTGGATTATGACCTCATAGAGTTTTATCTTCAAACTAGCCTAAGACAGCAACAGAGCTTCTAAACCCTAAAATGGCCTGCCGGCCGCAAGAATTTCTTGCTTTGCGGCGGTGATGTGGGGCTCATCGACTTTAAGTCGAGAGTCTCCTGTTTGCAGGGGTCTCGGCAGAACTCCCCGCTTTAGAGGTGTTTGGGTTGGAAGTCTCTGATTATGCATCTCCACAATGTTATATACTTTAGAAACGGCTTGCTCTTGTCTCGGAAAGTCTGTTGATCTCGGTCCTCTGGTCTTGTTCTCGTGTTCTCGGACTCTTTTTCTTGTCTTGATTCCGGTTCGGTGTTGGTCTGGTCTTGTCTTCGGCCTCATGACCTCCGGTCTTGACTTACAAATTACAACACTGCCCTTACTGTAGGCTATGGGTGGCGGTCTCTGGCTCTGCACTGGTTTGAAACTAAAAAAAAAACTCTGTGGATTCCTGAAATTTGTGATGCACTGGAATAAAGGACGAATCGTGGCATGTGGCCTGAGGAGAACATAACTCACGGCCGTCACCCCGTTCCTAGCTCGTTTCGAGTTTACATAAAACGCGGTGGAGTGTATATTTCGTTGCAGTACCAGCCGGACGCGGTGACGACAGCTAATACGAAGAGCCTGAATAATCAATTCGACGTTTCGGCTAAGATTTGAAAGGGACCTCCTCCGAGTTTGTTCTTTATTGGCCGTTACTGAATACCGATCTGCCGTCGCTGCTGCGTGGATGAACTCGTTTCGGCAACAATCAACACACTGTACACCAGCGAACGGAGGCTAGCGAACAGGTGACGGCGTGGTTTTGTTCTTCAGGCGTCTCGCGGTCGCATGCCACTTGATTCAGTCCCTTTAAAATTAGGGCTGAAAATGGGGGTCTCAATCGTGACAAATATGTATCACACATATATGGCTAGTGCTCCTCCCGCCCCCCCACCCCGAACATCTCCTCCCCTGGCGCCTGCTGATGATGATGGCCTGATAGTATACGAGGAATAGCGAACTTGGCTAGAGCTGGCTCGCGAATGCTGCACTGCAATGTTTGCTCCACGATTTTATCATCCAGCCCTGCTGCTGCTGAAAGCATGCTAGATCTAGATACTAGTAATTTAATCTTGGAGACGGTCCAATAAAAGTCAATGGCACCGCCCCGCATATTTATTCTAACTCCTGAACTTTTTACTGCGAGTAGGCATGCATGAGGAAGTTTCCTCCGAATCAGCATCGGATTCGTGCCCACCACATCCAACACCTACCCTTCAATTCCTCCATAGAAAGCCTTCTCTTCACCAGAGATCTCCCATCTTGATTCTTGTCCACATGCACAGGGTGAAAATTTTTTGCCCCCAAAAAATCAAACAAGACTGAGCTCAAGACGTTCGACTCGCCTCGACCATCGCCCCACCACGGCAATGGATTGCACTCCAGCCAAATGAACGTCTAGATATAGATCATCTTGATGTGTTACGGTACGCTGTTCAACGAGGACTGTCGGCGGTCTCCTCAATTAAATATCATCGACATTGAGCTGGTTTACCGACGCATGCCCAATAGGCGGCCAGGAGGTTTATTCAACGAAAACGGGACAAGCACTGACCATAGGAGTTGGCATGAACCTGGACATCACAAATGCATTGCTGCCGGTCATCGTTGGCTCCGCCAAAACAGCTATAGCATATCAGCTAATTAGCATAGGACCCCTATGTAATACTGTGCTATTAATTAAGTCAGGAAGCCTGAGAATAGGATATGTACAACTTTTCAGGGTTTTCTAGACCAAGGAATCCATTATATATGTAGTTTAATTTTCAATACTTCAAGTGACTTAAATAGCCTGTTACATATGAGCTAATTTGCATATGTACAATATTTCAGTTAATGACCACTATCAGTAATGGACCTGAATGTTTGTCAGTTGGCAAGCTCTGTGGCGGTGCCTCGGCGCCCATTTCCCCTTGTTCCAACATTGTAATTTGCAATTTTCCGACATGGAATTTTTGTTGGAACAAAACGACAATATAACGCTCAAGCTTGCTCTCGGCCATGGGCATGGGGGTTTTGAGTCGGATTTGGAGACATATTTACAGGTAATGCATGATTTCTTTGGCTTTATTATGCATCTTTATGGTAAAATGGTTCAGTTTAATTCAATAAATATTTACTTTGGGGGAACTTCTAGGCATGATTTTTTTTTCCCATTTTTGTTCAAAATGCTGTTTTCAGCGTTAATACCTAATTCAGTGATTTTTGCGGAAAATCCGCAATGCAGAAAACTTCCGTCTTTAGATAAATACAATTTTGAAATTTATCAAATTGATTGCTCAGCAATCACCCATAAGTGAATATGTAAGACCAATATACCACATAAAAGTATATGATTATGCCACCGTTCCCAGATATTATTTGTAGAATGTCTTTTATTTTGAGATTTGTGATTGAGACTTCAATGGTCCCAGGTGGTGGAATACTGATTTTTACCTGATTTTTTGCCATTATATGCCATTACCATGGCAACACAGTTTGCGACATATGCAAAAAAATGTGTCTTGCACATCTTCCCCCCAAGACCAATTTGTGTGCCAAATTTCATGAGTCAAAAACTGAAGAAGTAGTTTGATACGCAAGATTTGCAACGGACCGCCCACCCGCCTGACCGCCCAACCGTACGCTGATTCCTATATACCCCCTTCAAACTTTGTTTGGCGGGGGTATAAACAAAAATTTATATCAGAACAAAATAAACAGCTCAATTCCCCTGCAACAGAAATTAGCTCTTGTGGAGGGTCTACATTGTAATTTAACTCACCTTTTCTTGTGATATAAGCAGTACTCTACTCTTCATCCTCACACTCATTCTTGCTCACTTTAGAAAAAAAAAAAAACCTTGATGCACAAACAACACAAGAAGAAACAAGTTTCACAAATGTTGTTTCCATTGTTATCCCTCTGTATCATTTTATTCAATACACTTCTCATCTAAAATCTTCTCCACATGATTACTAAATACTGTATACGCTGAATAT
The DNA here is from genome assembly GCA_001188425.1 of Eucidaris tribuloides. Lineage (NCBI taxonomy): Eukaryota > Metazoa > Echinodermata > Echinoidea > Cidaroida > Cidaridae > Eucidaris > Eucidaris tribuloides. The sequence goes on along the minus strand of JZLH01S0630278.1, from coordinate 6,076 downwards.
TTCGCGGTGGTTTTATTTTCGCGAATTTCGCGACTTACTGAACGCGAACATTTTCACTTCCTGTCATTTCTGTACAAAGTGAATGCAAATACACTAAAATTGCGAAAATATACCCTCGCGAATTCGCCGTTTTGAAGCAAAATCGCGAAAATATATGGACGCGAAATATATGGCATATACAGTACATTACACACATATCATGATTCAATGGAATGGAAGGAAAATAGTGAAATGTATTACATATTATAACTACATTATTGATCAGAGAGAAGACAGTTCAATTATGTATTCAGTTTTCCTTCTCCATGCCACTGTCACAATCCTCTTTCTCCTCCTCCTCCTCATCATTAATGTTCTCAATGTCCTCATGACTGGCTCCCGGCAAATTTTGATGTGTATTGTGATTCACTTTCGCCAACTGTTCCATGTCGGCCAAAAACGTAAACACCGAGTTGATACTGCTCCACGAGGTCTCGGCGTGCTTTGTCGTGGCGGACGACACTCTCTTGCTGTCCAGTGCTGATGGATCCGATGACAGCGGCGTGTCGAGCGGTTCACTGGACACGACCCAGTTCACGGAATTCTGGAAGGATGAGATTTAAAGGAATCAAACAATGCGTTTAGTTTCAATTTGAGCTACACGATCTTCCATTTGAATATTCAACATTTTGTCCCAGGCCTAGTCTTTGATACGGTCTATAAATAAAGCCCTGAAAAAATTGCAGTTCCAAACAATTATGAAGTGCTTTTAAAAAGTGATTTGCTGGACACAACCCAGTTGACGAAATTCTGGAAGGAAGAGATTTAAAGGTATCAAACAATGTTTTTAATTTCAATTTGAGCTACACAACCTTCCATTCAAATGTTTAAAATTTTGTCACAAGCCTAGTCTTTGAGAAGGTCTACAAATAAAGCCCTGAAAAAATTGCAGTTCCAAACAATTATTGAGCACTTTTAAAAAGTGACGCTGGACACAACCCAGTTGACGGAATTCTGGAAGGATGAGATTTAAAGGCATCATTAAACAACTGAATGTTTTAGTTTTAAACATATGAGCTTCATGAGCTTCCATGCTACTAGTGTCTCTGATAAGGTCTATAAATGAAGCCCTGAAAAAAATTGCAGTTCAAAACAATAATAAAATGTTGTTGTTGTTTTTTTTAAGTGAAAATCAATGAGTGACCTTTTCAGTCTCCCTCCATAGACTGCTGTGATTAGAATTTCTGTCCCCAGGACATTAATTCACATACCAATATTTATCTGTACATTTTTTTTTACTTGTGACAGCATAACTGGCTAAAGTTTTGTGTTCCAGGGTAATTATTTGTCCATTCAAACACTACCATAGAGGTTAGATATCAAAGTTTGACAACTTTTTTAATGGGGCTTCCACAATGATAATTAGTGAATTTAATTTAATTTCATTTCATTTTAACACTGAAAGACCCTTTCAGCAGATACTGTTTTCCTATGTGTCTATGTATGAAAAAAAATCAATAAAATAATATATTTGTTTAAAAAAAACATATATAAAATATGGTCAGAAATGGTCAAATCATTTTTTTTAAATGGTTTAAAATATTGCATATGTAAATACAACAGTGATGAAAGATTTTAAAATTAGAAAAATAAAAGCAAACATAAAAAGTAATATTTCTGACGTGCATTTTAAAAAGCTTGACTCTATTTTGAGTTCAAAGCAATAAAGTGGCCAGTCATGGAATGCATTGCACCCTTGACAAGTAAAGATATTGTGATATCAATATGTTAGCGACACAAAATATGTGACCTGTGGGCTGTCGCATAAAACACAGAAGAAGTCACATTGGTATTTGTCATGTAAATTGATGAAATAGGCAAATTGGCCTGGAAAAAAATTGGGAGGGGGGAGGGAGGGGGAGGGGGGAGGGAGGAGGGAGGGGGGGGGAAGCAGACAAGGAAAGATGTTGGAAAGATGAAGCCCTAGTTCATATGCAGGTAGAAGTTGCCATATCCTCAATCCTCATCGATACAAGGGAAGCGCATGATGTTGGACGTAGGGACCATAACGTCGTATGGCTGGCAGAAGGGCCTTAACATGATGTTCCCGGCAGAAGGGCCTTAATACAAAATTGCCTTTAACTAAAAAACACTATATATATAACATCGTAGAAGACCCGCATAGAAAAATTGTCACATTTTGCTATCTGACATATCAGAGTGTTTGAATGGACAAATAAACACCCTAGAACACAAAAGTTCAGACAGTTATGCTGTCACTTGTAAGATATGGACAGATAAAAATTGGTACATGAATCATTCTCTGCTGATGAAAATTCTGCAACACAGTAGGCTATGGGGGAATACTGGAACAGTCTCTAAATGATTTTTACTTTTTAAAGCATTTAATGATCATTTTGAACTGCAAAATTGTCAGGGCTTCATTTTCAGACCTATCAAAGACACCAGTAGCATGGGAATTCACGTAGCTCACATTTTTTCTTTTAATGGAAATATTGTTATGCGATGCCTTTAAAAACCATTGGGTATTTTAACACATGAAATCAAAATAATGAGATATTTTACATCCTTCTGTCAGTCTGTTAAGTGCAACTATCAAATGAGGCAATATTTCACAAATCAGAGAAAATTTACTGGTAAGGCCTTTCTGCAGGACATACGATTTGTGCAGAATCACAAGAGGTACGACTGTATGACCTTTGACCTTACCTTGGCGAAAAACTTGCGGACATCCAAGGAGACTTCGGTGGAGCCAAGACTATGAGTGGAATCTGTGAATGCCATGGCAAATACTTTCTTCAGGAATGAACTTTCTCTCTTCTGCGCCTGAAAATTAAACAGAGCAAAGTTGGACGATGCAATCAATTAACCCGTTAAAGACGGCTTGATTTTGCTTTAACACACATTTCCCATAGACCTCGCAATGAAATATCTTGTGTTTAGTCTTCAACAGGTTAAAAACAAATCATGATTGAAAATATCACATTGATGTAAACCTCTGTTTTATGAATGAATAAGTGAGGGCAAGTCCTTTAATATTTAAAAGTGACAAAAACAAATTAAATTACTGTCATACCTATTATTCTAATAGCACTGATTTACAGGGTACAATTTGTGATGCAAAACTGCACCACAACAAATTAAAGATAGAGTTCAGGATTTGCATGCTAGAAAACGGCAAAATAAATGAAATCAGCTCAAATTGTTCCCAATGTGAAGATAAGCATAAATAAACACCTGTCGTAGAACCTTTGGTTAGAATACATAGTTTTGTTGAAAATCTGGACGGTCAAATTTCAAAATTTTCACAATGACGGCACATTCCGTTAGTTCCAATATTGTCTCATGGCCACTAGTCGAAGGTCACGCCGTTCACCGCTTGACCACTGCACTGTGCGAACGTACACATAACTGTGTTTTGCAATTTGAGCAAAATTTAAACTCACGGAAAGAACAATACGGGTAGCAAATTGTTATTTTTTCTCATAAAACGAAAATTTTGTGAAGTATGGAGCTCAAACTTTCAACACACCATTTGTAAGTACTACTGTTTGGTAATCATAATAAAGGGAAGTGATGGACTTGCAAATCCTGAAATCTATCTCAAGAGTTAACAATTATAAAACCATGTGCCAGTCGGGTTACAAGTGACACAACCTAAACATCCTTACCACATGTGCAGTGACAATGCCTCCATCGCTGTGAGCCACAATGGCTACCCTCCTGACAGGCCGATTAGCCACAAAGTTGTCCCACACATACTCGCCATGCTCATATGCTGTGGAATTATTCTAGAAGAAAGACACAAGCAGGAATAACCATGTTAACTCTTCCCTTGCTACATTTGCCTATTTGCACAGATCAGTAAATTTTCAATTTCAATTTAGTGTTTCTCCAACTTTTTTCACAATATAAACATATCATCATAAATCACATTTTTTCAAGATATACAAAATAATAATATTCAAATTTTCCAAAGCTATTTACAGGTATTTACAGATGATATATACATTAATTACTTTACTACAGTTCAGCCTTAATTATACAGCCATCACTT
>JZLH01S0630250.1:0-24228 GCA_001188425.1 Eucidaris tribuloides | reverse complement strand
TATATATGTATAATATTTAACGCTTCGGTGAGCTCAATTTAAAAATTTCCACCCTTTCTCAATTTTGAAATGGTAAAATCCATTAAGTTAATTGCAAAAATTGAAATCCGATATTTTTCAGCAAAATGTATCTTTACATGTTGTACGAAGATAAGAGGTTGTAACCATGTCATGGTTGAGTGAGCACACTTTTTAAGTAAAGCAAAAAATGCCATTATTTACCATTATTTTGGCATACGAGATGACTCCTGTGACTTTTGAAAAGTGACATTTTCACCTTAATGCATGCTCACTCATGCATGACCTGACGGATCAATCACGTTTTCACACAGATGTTAGTCAATGAGTGTAGAAACAGTCTTGCCAAATTATTTTGCACAAACTTGTTTTGTTGAAAAGTTATGGTAAGTCGAAAAAGGGGGTAGTTACTTTTTTGTTGTGTTTAGTATTACACGAGCTGAAAGGCGGACGTAGTATAATTCATTCCAGGTCAATTATTTCCAGTAAAAGCAAGACCATCAGGAGAAAACTATTTTAAGAGGAATGACTAAAATATATTGCGTCACAGAACTCGCTGTTTGTTGTCCTTACATTGAATTTATGCTGAAACTTATTACATTTGAATTGAACGCTTTGTAACAAGTCAAACGTGTTTCGTACGATATGCAAAATTAATGCTGACAATTATCCTGACACAGAATAATGTGCTGGGTCCGTTAATTATTTGACGTGCTGCAACGTCAGAAGTCCACAACTTTCAATTTCAATTTAATTTATTTCCACTTTTAAAAACAAAACAAACAAAATCAATACAATTTTTGATAAAAACACAAATATATACATAGTGGTGGAGTCATATAAAGCTCTAAAAAGGCTTTTTACAAATGACCCCTTTCACAAATGTAACTTTCAAAACGACGTGAGAATTCGGAGGTAACTTAATTAGCTAAATACAATTAATTTTCACATGAAATACGTACAACTCAAGAAAAACAAACCAGGGGAAATTTGCAAAACTTTGGCAGTGTCCTTATACAGGGGGCCTCAGAAAGAAGCTACGAGTATGATCCGCTAATTTCTTCAAGAACATTATCGGAAAATGTCATTAATTTTTATTCGTTTGGTTAGAACATATCTGTTTCCAAATAAAATGATACCGAAGATCATTGATTTTGAGTAGGGCGTTTTTGATTGTGAGGGCCGCATTTTTCGGAAGCAATGCAATTTCCAAATTAGCCAAATTTCCTCAACAGCGGCGTCATCGAAGACGCTTGTGATATTCTGGCATCCTCAGCTTCCATCCGGACAAAACCGCAATGAACCAAAAGAGCTGAATGCCTCCGCTTTCATAAGGAAGACGATGCGAGCTAATGTCTCATTTGTCCATTGCGGTTTGTCCAGTAGGCAAGCTGGACCCAGAATATCTCGCAGTTTCGATGACCGCCGCTGTTTGAAAAAATTGCCAAAATCTTGGGAAATTGCATGCCTCCGAAAAATGCCCTGAATCACACCCTTACTCCAATCAATGATCTTGGTAATCATTTTATTGCGAAAAAGAATGTTCTAACACGAAATAAAATTAATGACATTTTGCGATATGGTGAGAATAAGCGTTCGTACTCTGTAGCATTCTTTCTGGGCCACCTGTATATGTGATCCAGTTTAGCGTTAAGTTATTATGGTCAGATAGAGCTTTCGAAATACAAACAAGTAAAATGAATGTTGTGTTAGACAAAGAAAGGATCATTAATACACTGTGAACTGAAGAGGGGATGTTTGGATTTTTTTATTAGTTAGTTGCTGCTAGACACGCGTATATTGCATGTCCTTGAAATCAGAAATTGTGTGCAAACCTTATGTAGCACACTCTTCGCGTCACTGAATCGAAATCTGGTCGACGCACTTGAAGTACACAGAGATGTTAATGAATATTCATAAGGTCTCGTAGTATGATCATGTGCGCATGCGTCCTGCGCAAAAAGTTCGTGGGAAAAAAATTTCGCTGCCCGGGCAGCAAGCGCCCGGTGACCGCCCAGACACCGGGCGTTTTTTGGGCGGCGAGTAAAATCGAGCAGGCGCCGCCAGAATTTTAACTGTGCGCTAAAACTTCAGCGGCGACCCACCGATGCCCTAAAAACCAGCAGTGCCTGGGCGGCTACCGCTCGGTGACCGGGCGAAATTGGCTAAAAACTCGCCGCCCGGCCGCCGAGCAGGCCAACGTTTGTGACCATAGCCTTAGTAATGAACGTTCATGTTTTTGCCGTGATTTTTTTACCGTCGGATATGGCCCTGAACATTGTTTTACGTTGGATTTAACCCCCCCCCCCTCCCCGCCCCACCTTTTCTTAAGATTTTACCGTGACGCCGCATCGACTGGCCTGCAATTGACATGACATTTCAGTGCATGGGTTTTTATATTTTGTATTGTAGCTTTAAATTATGTCAAGCTGTTCCTTTTAGGATTTTGTTATATTTTTGTTATATTTAGAAATGAATAATATAATGAATTAATTAATTTTGTTGCAGACGAAGACGGAAGAGACGCAGATTCTCTGCACCATTCGCGCTCAGAAGGTGTAGGATGTAAGTATATCACTCTTTGACATAAGTTTAGCACACATATACTCGAGGAGTGGGTTCTGGACTGAAGAGATAAAGTTTCTGCCGTTGTTAACCTTTGTCACGTTCGTGCAATTAAACTAGAAAATTGTAAGAATTGGTTTCCTCTTTGCCCATGGTTCTAAAGGGTTAGAAAGAAAGGAATTGTTGCAAGTGTTTGTGCCACACAATTTTTTTAATGCCTTCGCACCGAAGGTGCCGGTGGCATTATGATTTGTCCGTCCGTCCGTAAGTTCGTTACAGGTTCTCATACTCATGATTGGATTTTAATGAAACTGGAGTCAGATATGAACTAAAATGAAAAAAAAAATGAATTAATTGAATTTTGGGGTTGTTAACCTTTGTCACGTACGTGCAATTAAACTAGAAAATTGTAATAATTGTTTTCTTCTTTACTCATGGTTCTAAAGGGTTAGAAAGACAGGAATTGTTACAAGTGTTTGTGCCACACAATTTTTTAATGCCTTCGCACCGAAGGTGCCGGAGGCATCATGATTTGTCCGTCCGTCCGTAAGTTCGTTACAGGTTCTCATACTCATGATTGGATTTTAATGAAACTGGAGTCAGATAGGAACTAAAATGAAACAAAAATGAATTAATTGAATTTTGGGGCTGAAATGTTACAGATTACAGGACCCCATATCTGATTTGGGTTACTTACAAAGTTAACTTAAGAATGGCATATCGGGTTTTGATATTACTTGGGTCAAATATGAGGCGCTGATGAAGAGACTAGATTTCGGAGTTGAAAGGTCACAGGTCAAGGAGCCTCATACCTTCTGATTTGGGTTCGTTACCAACATAACTCTTCCTCCTCTTTTGTCTTCTTCTACTTCTTCTTCTTCTTCTTCTTCTTCTTCTTCTTCTTCTTCTTCTTCTTCCTCCTCCTCCTTTTCTTATATTGTCTCTCTCTGTTTCAGGGGGCTCTTCATTCAAAACCCGAGTTCTAAAGAGGGTCTCCTCGTTTTGTAAGTAATCCTCCATTTTATCATATATATTACACTACTTTTAATCTACTTAGGGACTTTTTTCTTACAACTCTTGACATGAATCTTGATATGAAACAATGAAATTGCGCTAAACGAAATTATGAAATAAATGCGGCTGAACAAGTGCAAAATATCAACACGTACATCTTTTTTTTTTGCATTGTTTTATGTCACTTACTGATTCAAAAATTTATTGAAATAAGTGTATAAAGATCATGCATCTCTATCAAAGTATAGCTTCTCATTAACGATAACGACATATACTCGTGACTTTTGCTGGACATACATTTGAGTTGACTGGCAGTTATGCCCATCAACTGCAAATAAAGTTTTATATATATTACGTTTGTTATTTACGGTGTTATGGTTTTTGCAGAGATAGATGCTACACCATTGCATAAAACTGCCATTATGGATATCAAGTTGTTACATTCAGTGTCTGAAAGCCATAAGTGTCGGGAGAAACCTGCGCTCGGTGGGCTCTATTTTATAAACAGAACACTCTTTCATCAAAGCTTTTGAGATTATAAAAAAAAAAACTATCGATTTTGGCACCAACAGGCAATCATTTGTTTTACATAATATAAAAAACAATAAAAATAAATACGTTGGTTATATCTAGCTGGAACAACTGGATATAACCCACGTAATTTGTTCTGCTCCTTTTCGAAAAGCAGAACAAAATTACATGAGGGGAGGGTGTTTGGAGGTAGCATTTATGACTTATATTTACATTCTTGTTACTTTGTTCATTTCAGATAGCCACGAGGAGGACGCTAATGCGCGTGAGCATCAGGTTGTTGCACCAAATAGACGTAAGTAAATATTGTCGTTTCACTCCTTCTCCTCTTCCTCTTCTTCCGTTTCCAATTTCGATTTCCCCTTCCTCATTCCTCCTCGATTTCCCCATCCCATTCCTTCTAAACTCCTCTTAAACCCTCGTTTACTTTCACATTCAATTTGCTCATTTTGATTTTGAAAAATATAATTTTTTAATATTTATCAACCATGTGACGTACTGCAGCGTTATAATTCCCAACTGTGTGTTCAGCACCAGCACCATCACCATTAACACTACCGCCACTGGTACTACTATCCATGCGTCCACCTGTACCACCAATATTACCCTCAATACCACCCCTACCACCATCACTTCTGCTACCGCCACCTTCACCGCCACAACCCATCATCTCTACCACCACCCTTACGAGCACCACCTTACTACCTCCACCTCTATCACCAACAAAACCATTATCCCCACCATCACCACCACCAAAACCATCATCACCACCATCACCACCACAAAAACCACCATCACTTGATCATCACTGCCACCCTCATCCCATCACCATCCCCATCACCAATATCACTTGTTTCAGGAATACAATCCTCACCACCAATAACCAGAGTCTTCGATTCTAAGGGACTATAGGGGTCAATGAAAATATTGGAGGGGCTAACATATTTTTGCCCACCGATAATTTTGACAACTTGAAAATTTCATAAAACCTAATGCAGGGATATGTTTAAAAAGCAGTGTAAGGCACTACAAAACCACTAAACTTAACTTAAATATACTAATAAACATACATAAATTTTCATTTTTCTTGCGCGCTTTGCGAGCTAAATTTGCTATTGTAATTAATTGTTAAAATTTTTGTTACTGTTGCCCCCCATCCGAAAAAATCTATAGACGCCCCTCTTTACAGCTCCCCACCACCACCACCCCTACCACTACCATCAACACCCCCCAATCACCACCACTATTCTGCTATTACCACCACCAAACCACCACCGTCGTTACTGCCACCCTCATCTCATCACCATTCCCATCACCACCTTCTTGAGTTTCACCACCAATACAATCCTCTTTACCAACAGACCTCCACGACCACCATCAACACGATAAAATGTGTATTATGTCAGTAATCTTTAAAAATTGAAATGAAAGGGGGAAATTGGAAAAACGCTAATTAAGCTAACAACTACAATATTATTTTGTTTTCAGGTAATGCTGTGGAAGACAAGGATGATGATGGCACCATATATTGTACGTAATTTAGTTTACGACATATTTGCCCCCATATTACATTAATGGGGATTCAAGGGAGCCCAGAATACTCCAATTCAACACTGGGGTTTACAGCAAATTTGGTGAAGCCATTGAAGATATACGACCCCCCCCCCCCTCCAGCGCTCAAATTTCTCTGTTGACTTTTTAAACGAATTTTTTTAATTTTTTTCAATTTCCATGAAAATTGAAAAGTCACTCCCCTTTCCCATGTATAATTATGAGGGCTAAGATGTATTTGCATGCATTTTACAAGTTGATATATTACTTTCTTTGTCACACGCCAAGAATTTAAAAATTCATGAAAATCATAACATTTAAATTTGATGGAGAGTTGTTCTTGTGTGGCATCACATACTTTAATACATTTCAGCAGAATTGCCATCGTATCAACTAAGGGCAACATACAGATTTATACCAATGAAAATCATATCTCTTCAATGGTTTAACTAAATTTTCCCAATCTTTAAATTTTAGATTCCTCAAAATGTTTTGGATTGATTGAAACACATTAACGGCACTGTATGACAATGTTTCCATTTGAAAAAAAGTGAGCTACATGATTCCCCATACTAGTAGTGTCTTTGATAAGGTCTAAAAATGAAGCCCTGAAAAAATGCAGTTCAAAATGATCATTAAGTGCTTTAAAAGAGTAAAAATCGTTGAGAGACCACTCCAGTTTTTCCCCATAGACTGCTGTGTTGCAGATTTTTCTATCAGCCAAGAATAATTCATTGTCCAACTTTTATCTGTACATATTTTACCAGTGACAGCATAACTGTCTGAACTTTTGTGTTCTAGGGTGTTTATTTGTGTATTCAAACACTGTCAGATATGTCAGATAGCAAAGTTTGACATTTTTTTAACGGGTCTTCCATAATGTTATAACAGTGTCTTTAATGTGCCGGGGAAATGCTCTTTTCATGCTAATATGCATCCTTTGATTTTAACAACAAAATTATAGAGAGTTAAAATGTAATGTCAGATGTCAGGTGTCAAAATATGTACGCACAATGGTTCCCGTGTCACATTTGATTTCATCGACAAATAGCCAAGTCGTATTTGTATCAACTCATGATTTGGCTATTGTCCCCACAATGGTTGTATGGCGGGGGGGGGGGGGTTCGTGGTAAGACCCACACAAAATTGCGAAAGGTCCACAATTTTTCAATGCCTATTTTTTTTTTTTGGGGGGGGGAGGGGGCCTTTTCATAATGGTGTAATTTAAGCACGTCTTGTTGTTATTTCATTGTGAAAAGATTCAAAACAATATGTCCAAATAATATGATCACGACCCACCAAGAAAAATCCTGAACACACTCCTGCCCAGAATCTGACTACATTGCCTTCTTCATGCTATTCAGGGGACTTCTCATGTTTTCTGTTGATGAAAACAATCAATGCCATTCATGGGCGTAAATCCGGTCCAAGGAGTTGGGGGGGGGGGGGATGATTGATGAAATTTCCAAATTTGGGGGACACCCCAAACTCAAGGGCTATTTGTTGAAAAGGGGACACCTACAACGTGCAAAATATACCACTATCTCTAAACATTGGCATATAGCTTTTATTGTGATTACGTTAAAGACCTTTCACCTTATGTGTTTCTCGCTCTTTTGCTGTGATAAAAAAGCAGTATAGCATTACATTTTGTAGTTGGGTTTTTATGGCCTATATCAATGTGCGAGCGAACGAAGCGAGCAAGAAATTTTTTAGGACCGGTGAGACTGCATGGTGTCCAATAACATCTTATAAAAGGGGAAAATGTTTCTGAAATGTCTCAGATTCAGAAACTGAAACAACCTTTTACACTAATGCGAGCGAGCGAGGCGAGCGAGCCTTAAGTTGCTCTAAGCCGTTTTAAATTCGGGGCACAAATTAAGGAGAAAAGGGGGGGGGGCATTTTAAGAACCAAAAGGCGGTAGCTGCAGATGCATTAGAACTGGTGCCTCTAAAATGTAACAACAACAAACATTGTCACATTATCAGAGGTGGAAAATTTGACTTTTTTATCTGAAAAGAAAACGATTATCGAAATAAAAAGTGACCCTCATTCTAAGGGATCATTTTGATGCAAATGATTCAATAGCGCAATTGTCAAAAAGGAAAAAAAATTGTAGAAAGGAAATATTTTAGGGATTTTATGAGAAGTTAAAAGGGTTAGTGGATGCCCAAATTCCTGGAATACTGGGAACAATCCCCCCACCCACACACACACACACATACAAACAGCACATGATTTTGAATAATCCTAAAGAAAAAATTAAAGACTTTTTAAAATTCTGAGCCAAAAATCACGATATATGTATACAATCGGAAACATCAAGATCTTCAGATAAAAATATCTTTCGCATCTAAAAGCCACTGGCTAACATTTATCAAAGTTAAAAAAAAAATGTGAGCTACATAATACTCCACCCTCCCAGTGTCTTTGACAAGGTCGGAAAATGAAGCCCTCAAAAAATTGTATTTCATTATGATTATTTAGTGCTTTAAAAAGTGAAAATCGTAAGTTGACCGGATTCACATGCTCATTTCCTCGCATAGACTTACCGTGTGTGGATCTAGGCTATTTTTTTTTACTCGCCCTGAGTAATAATTGTTTATTCATTCATATATTGCCAGTAGCAGCATAAATTTCCAAACTTTTTTATTCTAGGGTGTTTATTTGTCCATTCCAACACTACTATGTAGCTCAGATAGAAAAGTTAGACATTTTTTTTTTAATTTGAAGCTCCGCAATGTTAGCCTATAACTTTAAAAGTTTATAAATGTAATTAATAATTGAAAAAAACACACAAAATATTTTTTTTTCAATTGAAAAGTGGTGGTATATTTACAGATCATTCCCCCCCCCTTCCCGAAAAGTGGTGGGATATATCCCCCAATCCCCCTCCTCCCAATTTACGACAGTCTGCCATTAAACTACAATCTAAAACCAACCTTTTGATTATAGAAAAATCGGAGGAGCTACACATTTCCACCATGATTGATTATAACTATACTATCATGCAGTGGAGATTACCTTTAAAACTAGGCCATACGCAGGAATTTTTCGGGGCCGAAATGTTCAAATTATTGAGGGAAAGTGCAAGCGATGGAGCGACGCGACCGAGCGGGAGCTTTTGAGTTTTTTAGAATTAAAATTGAACAATCTTTAGCATTTTAAAGGCATTTCAGGAGAAATTCTTACCATTACCAATTTTATCAATGATTAATTAATAAAAAATATATTTATTTCTTGGAAAGTGGGGGATGATTGTACAGGCTCTCCTCGAAAAGTGGGGGGGATATATCTCCCCATCCCCCCCCCCCGATATACGCCGGTGATGCCATTACTTCCTTACCGCATTATTTATATATATTAGTTTTTTTTTGGGGGGGGGGAGGCAAGTGACTGCAAATGCGTAAAGTCGTCTATGTGGCGCATACACAGTGCTAGCAAATAATTGATCGTAAGTTCTCTGTAGTACAGGGTTTTTAAATGATCGTCAAGTAGTGACCTATGGCAAAAATGCCGGGGCCCTGACTTTTTAATAATACTTTTCATCAATATCTCAAAAAATGAAAGCGTTCTAGAGCGTGTGACTCTACTGAATTGTCCGACTATATAAATCTATCTGAAAACACGAAGTTAAAAACAGTTTACAATGCCTTTCAGTGTAGACCATAGAATGATTCATGAACACGCGCAACTTTGTATTAACATGTATTTTATTAATAAATAATAATACTAATAACAATATATATAAATATAAAATGAAGTATATCAACCAGTCAAAAATTACATATTAAAATAAAATCAAATGAACTCTCGTATGAGCTTCGTACATTTTCATTTAATTCAAGGTTGTGAATTATTAAGTTTACTTCAGTAAAGGTAAGCAAAAAGTAATACTTCGCCAGATTTTTGTACCTTTTTGACGGCCTACTTATTTTTTTTTAAATCTTTTATTTAAGATGATTCACTAGATTGCACGGATCAGACGAATATTGCTACTGGGATTAACAGTATATTGAGAGTGGATATTCAGAATAAATGTAAGTAATATTTTACGCAAATGTGGTGTTCAAATTTAAGAAAGATAACTAACCAGACGTGCACACAGCCCTATACAAATAAATATGGACAGACACAGCAGGATGATGATGATAATGATGCTGATGAAGGTAATGATGATGAGAAAGGAGGGAAATAGGGGAGAAAGGAAGAGGATGAGGAGAAATTTGACAATGGAAGAGAAGGAGGAAAATGCGGGTGGTCATGATGGTATTTATTACGATAACGACGACGACAATGGTGATAAGCATGATCGTGATCATGATGATAATTGATGGTTATGATCATGGTCGTGATGATGTTGACGATGGCAAGAACACGGAAGAACAAGAAAGAAAAGACAGACAGAAAAATAAAGAAAAATAGGAGGAGGGAAGAAGAAGAAAGAAGAAGAAGCAGAAGAAGAAGAAGAAGAAGAAGAAGAAGAAGAAGAAGAAGAAGAAGAAGAAGAAGAAGAGAAGAAGAAGAAGAAGAAGAAGAAGAAGAAGAAGAAGAAGAAGAAGAAGAAGAAGGAGAAAAAGAGAAAAGAAAGAAGAATGATTTTGAGGAGAATGACAGTGGTGGTTATGATTATAGTGCTCAGAACCCCTAAATAGTAAATACTCACTATCAGTTTGTCTTTATTTACTTGTTAATCAATCAATCAATCAATCAATCAATCAATCAATCAATCAATCAATCAATCAATCAATAAATGCATTAATTAATTCATTTATTTATTTATTTACTTATTTATTTATTCATTTATTTTTATTTATTTATTTATTTATTTATTTATTTATTTATTTATTTATTTATTTATTTACTTACTTATTTATTTATTCATTAAATTCAGCTTTTCAAGGAATCGTGACGACACTGCTTTCCAAAGGTCCGTTTCGCCTGGTGCTGCCGCGAGACCAGACCTGGGCGTCCTACATCCTTTACTGCATGAACAATCTCGCCAAGATCCTCTTCATCTACACTCGATACATGGCCGGTTTGAACAACTTCTCCGTCGGCCTGAGCGACGTCGTGTTTGGTCTGTCGATCACCAAATCGATCTACACCAACCAGTTAGACAAGATCATGTGGGATAGCCTACAGATCGTTGACAATACCGAGAAAGAACTGTCGGCTCTGGATGAAACTGATGGCGCAACTATGGCGGAAATTTCCACCAAGAAGAGGCAATTGGAAAAGGTGTTCGCAGACGTCAAGTCAAGTTTCATTAACTTGCGCGACTGTCTGTCGACAGTGATAGCCCTACGGGTCCCCGTGCTAGTTTGGATCGTTCTCTATTTGATCCACGAGGTATTCATAAGTGGGGACGTCGTCGACCTGTATCTCGGCGATTTCCAGTTGACGGTCGGTTTCTTCTGTCTCGATTTTTATCTGAACGTGTGGTTTTACTACACTTACTACAGTGCTGATTTGGAGCACTTTCTGAACAGACGGGGCTTCAATTTCAATCCATCACCACGGAGTCCAACAAAACGGATAAGACAGGACTGAAAACGCAAATAAATAGTCTGGCTTCCAGACGCAAGAACTTATCCCATTTCCTAGAGAAATTAGGCTTACATTCATCACATAATTGTCTTGAAATAAGACTAGTTTTCTGAGATAGATTAGGCAGAGCATGGACCTACAACGAGTCCATGGGCAGAGTGAAGGTAGAAAAAGTCGGAGAGGGAGTGTACTAATACTCTGGGGATGGAAAAGGTCGCATGGTCTGGAGCCGAGACTAGCAAATATGTTGAACAGATCTCGTACCGTCTGTTCATGGCGGAGAGAAATAGTTTGTGGTATGGACCATTTGACCGACCTTAAATTTCAGATAATTAAACTCCCCTCTGGTCTCATTTGTGACTATTTGTCTGTTTTTGTTCTCTGTTGTTGTTTTTTGTTTGTTTTGGTTAGCTGTTTCATGTTTTTGACACACACAAAAAATGATATTGATGCTTTTGTTGGAGAGAGTGAGATCAACAAAATACGGTAACAAGGTAAAGTGTATCGTTTTCACGACTTTTGTTACAGATGAAGAGAGATTTAAGCCCCCGAAGCCGTGATCATGATCAAAGATATTAACAATTATGCAACTATAATTATGCCTTTACCAGGTATTGAATTTTTTCCCATGCTGGCTGCCACAGGGTGGTTAACCCATTTTCTCCGAGAGTCTGTAAGTGCCATAGAAATAACTCATTTATTATTTACTTAGTGGATTTAATAATCAGCTAATATATATTTTTTCCGTCAAGTGTACTGCTTTTAACGCTACTTTTGTCCAACATGCATCGTGTATGAACTTTTTGAATTACAAAGCTCAGTTATCCACGTTTTAAAAACTAGGAATGATTTAGCGCTTAGCTGTATTATGCCACTGGATATGTTAAAAAGAGGCTACTTATTCTGTAGTATTGAAGTCTTACAACTGGAGAAACATGCTCTTTTCTTTTAAGTATTAATAATTTGAATGTTATGTTATGTTACCCAATCATTATATTTACAGGATGTTGTACTCATCTTACAGTCTTGCAATTAGTGATAAATACGCAAATACTTGGCTGTTTAAATTAGATGGTTTTGGTATAATGCCATAGTTTAAATAAATATCTAAATTTATTCCTGTAATCATATGGGAATTAGTGTTGAAATAATTGTATATCGTGAACTGAATTCAACGGGTTAGATGCTAGATCTTTTTGTGTTTATATAATTTTGCATATCGTGGAAGTATCTTTAAATTTTTGATTAATCATGTTGTTTGATTTGGGATATTATCAGTTAATATCTTTGGTTCTTATGAACACGATATGACAAGAGTATATTTAGTTCTACAGTACACACAAGTCGCACACAACATGTTTTATGAAAAATTCTGGATTTATTTACTTTCTCTAAGATTCTGTTATTAAATATAAATCTAGCAGATCTGTGTTCAAGAAAAATTTGATCAAACATTTTAATCTATAAAGTCTGATATTTAAATCTGTCAGATTGAAATTTTTAATCATTACATAGTAGATTAGTGCCTGATGCATTTCATGATAATTTCATTTGAAAAAATACATCAAAAACGTCATTTGCCTGATCCTGTGATATCATAATGTATTAATTATCGAAAAAAAATGTAACCATTTACAAAGCACTGTTATTTTCATACCATATGTATATTTTGTGTATGTTAATATTAGAAATGCAGAAATAAATTAATCATATCAAATCAAATCAATCTAAGGGCTTTGGAGGGGACTTTTTCTTAATATCATTTTTTGTTTGTTTGTTTTTTGTTTTAACCGTACGGATATATTTTAAAGTTTCTATATAATCATTCGTCGTTTCAATTTCAATGTTTTTGTATCTGAGTCAGTTTACTCTTTGTGAAAACATACATAGACGTTGTATTTTGTTAAATTTAAATATACCTTGTCGATATTAATGATTTTGTGATGGATAATAACTGTACTTGTAATATGGCACATACATACAAATGTAAAAACAAATTGTACACAAAATGTGAAATGTGTAATCTTGAATAAATACTCCGCTTCTAGTTAAAAGAAAGTGTTGCATGTATGTTACTGTTGTGATTAAACATTAATTTGCGTAAATTTACCTTGCACGATGACGTCACTGAGAGTCATATGAAGAGCTTAGTTCCAAAAGGCGCTAAATCCATTTTCACCAAAAATGAGTTATTGATATCAACCCATTTCGTACCTACTTATCTTGTTACAGTTCAAAATTGTCAAATTCCACGAGCAAGTACGAAATATTTCTGGTTTTAGTATTATTTTTCCAAAGACGCGTGTACAAACTCGAATAAAGAAATGCATTTTCTCAGAAGTTACTGAAGTGGATTTAGCGCCTTTTGGAACCAAGCTCTTCATATATACGATGTTTGAAAATTGTGCAACCAAGCGATATACTAATTGCAGGTTTAACAACAATAAAAAAAAATGAGATATTATGTTGCTCTTTGGGCAATAAATTAGAATGCTGGCGAAATTACTGCGATTCAAGGCGTTCCAGTTAGCTGAACTGACATATTCTATTGCTTGTGGGATAGTGAATCCAGGGCCGCAGACAGCGGGTGAATGTGGTGGTGGGGGAGGGGCGGGTTGCAACCCTTCCCTTGCTCATGAGGTGTTGGGAATCACATACATGTATACCATCATTCCCCTATTTAAGGGTTAATTTTTCCTTTGATCAGTTGTAATCTAGTAGTAGTAGTATTGTTTTCTACCACCACCATTATTATTATTATTATTATTATTATTATTATTATTATTATTATTATTATTATTATTATTATTATTATTATTATTGTAGTAGTAGTAGTAGTAGTAGTAGTAGTAGTAGTAGTAGTAGTATCAATTATCACACTTTCGTTTACCTAAGTAGAAAACTGTCATGTGAAATTCAAAGAAATTTGTTGCTGGGTTTTGCATTGTCTAAAAACCGCTTTCATGTGTGCGGTGTGTGAAGATAAATAGATTATTATAAATTATTTGTTGGAGTATCTCAGTTTCAAGAGTTCAAATCAAGTGCACAGTTTTCACGTAGATGATATTACTTCGTCTTTCCTTAATTTGCAAACGATAATAATCATATTTACATACATGTTTATTTTAAACAGTATACAGGAATGACAGCGGTGCAGTGAAAGTAGTTGTCTATCAGTACATCCAGCTACAGAACTAATGTGTTTGTACCAAATAATTTGGCATTGACCTTATCATACAATGTTGTTTTAAACGTGGCTGATATAAATAATGTCCAAGGTTTCTACCAAAAATAAACTATCTTTAGTATTAACAGCAAACAAAACGCCGCTCTTTTCCATTATTAATCCCGTCACTGTAATAATATTACATGTATTGCTACAAATGGCCTGGAAGACAACGTTAAAAGGCGACTCCCCTGCTCTCGCTTTAAGCTTTTGTTGACGCTTTCTGCATTGTGGCCTTAATTATCATCGGTTAGGGAACTAATTGACAATCTAGGTTGTTGTTTTACCATGTCATTGAAACTGGCCAATATTACTTGACTTCGTCAAAATGGGTTAATGGGAGCGTCTAAAGCAATAATAACTCTGAAGTTTTTGAGTCAAATAGCCAATAGATAAGGGCAAGGTCGCAATTATTAGGAAGATGACACCAAGGGTGGCGCCAGGGAAATATCCTAGGGAGGGCGAAAACTGGTGGGAAATGTCCAAAAGACCCAAATTTCGTGACCGACACTGCAAAAACACAATATTTTCTGTATTTTGATTTTCTTCTCCCCCCCCCCATGACGTCGCCCCTGGATGACAGAAAGTGGTTTCTATAGTTACCTTCAGTGCTAATAACCGCGGACAGAGTCATCATGGAGGCACCAAACGGCCTATTTGACGAAAATAGCCCCGGAGCATGATGAACTTGGGATAGAAGAAATAATCATGGTCCATCATGAGGAAAGTAACCTCCCGCTAAAAGGCCTACCGAAGGGTGATTGGGATGTTCAAATGGCTGCTTCTTCTGGAAAACATCCCCCGTTTTTCCAGGAAAAAAAACACCCTCCAGCCTTAACAAATTGGTTATGATGAGAACAGTGCGATTGTGAACTTCGTGACTTGTCGCATCGATTTGCATCTTAAAACTGTTTTCCTTGGGACTTAATGACTCCCTATCCTTGTTTTTATTATATTATTTTTTATTTATTTATCTATTTCTCTCTTTTTTTTTTGGGGGGGGGGCTTGCCGCATCTACTTGCAACATAGAATCCTGGGTACACCTGTGCTCTCAGCATTGCGTAAGCGATTTTATACTGTAGTCCGATATTACGTTTACAAAGAATAACATTACATTCTATTAGAGGTCACAGAAAACTATAATATTAATGAAAACAAGAATATGGTCGATTGGGTTCACCTTTATATGAAATATGCATTTATCAGAAATTACGAATGAAGTGTAAACATGTAATTACTCGCATTCAACAAAAATCATGAAAAATGAATGTGCGAGAAAGGAAATCTATGTTACATAAACCAGATGATATGTGTACAGAATAAAACGAGACACACGCAGAACTACAAGTTCAAAGAACCAAAACACTAAAATATACATATACTAGACATTATCCGATATTGTTTTAATACTATAATTATACAAGCAGTGACAAGTATAGTTGAGAATAAACGTTGCAACCGAGAATCAATTTGAGAGATCCCGTTCTCTGATAAAGATATAAAGTTAATGTGGAATTGACAATGTATATCAAAAATCATAGATGTCAAAAACGCCCTATACGTATAGGGTTGTTTATACATTTGCGTTTTAACGCACAATTTAAGAGAGTCCGGATATGATCCTTTTGTTGTTGTTCTTGATGTTGAGTTAATTTTACGTAGTGATATCAAAAAATTGTGATGCAGACTTTAATATCATGTAATGAAACCAAAACCTCAAGAATCCCTCTTCCAAAAATTGTATGGTACTCAAACACTTGAAATTATGTAGTGACACCAAAAAAAAAAGAGTAAATCTTGCAATAAAAACAGACTGTCAGTAATCACTCTTTCATATGTAGCACTTACACTTTGTACGCACCACGACCAAAAGACTGTGAGTTGGAACAATACCAATGACCTGGAAAAATGATGTTGGGACGATAACAGACATTTTCCCTTTTTTTTTCTTTTTAGTTAGAAGATTATCATAATTGTAATGACGCTTTGTCACAAGTGCACAAAACCAGACTTGGTTACGTTCACAATACCAATGCTGATATCAGTCCCCGTAACGCTATATTGCAAGTAGTTACCAGCATCCTCCATTGTCCGATTGGGATGAGCTGATTTGCCTACTCGAAGCTTTCACTGCGGATAAAACAAATTCCACTTTTATTTGACGTGAGTAGCACTTCCTTTTCAGTTCAAGTAAGTACATTAAATACCTTTTTAGCATCATCGGTTCATTTCAGAAGACAATCTAAACAACCTTTTTGTTTCTCTTTTGTTGATATGATTCATAAATTGAACCACAGTGCGCATAGGACCACGATAATACAAGCCGGATTTACTATTTTAATCTCTAACATAACTAAATCATTTTGTAACGTACGTTGTAAAAGATTGTTCCTGCACTGACATTTTGCCCTGCGGCATTATTTTTCAGATCCCCCATAAACAACGCAACGTAAACATTGACATTCATGTATATGAGTGACCCTGTACTTGACCTTAAATAGTGTACTGTCAGTACTGGTTAGTGATGGAGGAAAATATGGAAAGATGAACAATAGGATATTGGGCCTACATTGTCCTCATATAATTGGATAAGCAATATTTCTTTTGTTTATGCTTTCTGTCGACTCTGGTCGACAGAAATGAGCTAGCGCTGGTGACGGTGATCGACCGTATAGCCATGCAAGTAACGGTTAAGAGGTCACACATGTCAGATTTCTTGAAACAGATCTAATGATGGTAATGACCGCTTGACGAAATTCACGATCTCTATAACAATAAATGAATGGATTCACGGCCGAGCTAGCACTCGATAAGATGAAGACCAGCTCAATGACAACGAGGTAATATCCATATTCAATATCAATGGTTGAAAGCATTACGTGCAACACACATGTAGGAAACCAGCATAGGATAAAGGCTCCCGCAACCAAGAGCATTGTCTTGACAGCTTTTATTTTTCCGTCGTTGACTTGTTGAGTTTCTGTTTCGAATGCGATTTTACGTTTTGCTGTTCGGTTAGATTGTTTAACGGCGATACGCAAAATGCGACAATTCAGAGATATCAATATTATGCAGAGTAGAGAGGTGCTAATTGCGACCGAATAGTTAAATGCTATGGTCTGGATGTCGGTATAACGTCTGCCCGTACAAATCAACGTCTGGGCCTTTGGGTCTGTTCTGGTACTTACCAGAAGGATTCCAACAAATAGACCCATAGCCCACATGATGATGATAGTTATTACCACCCTCCTAATTGTGACTAAAGCAACATATCGCAGAGGTCTGGTGATAGCGATGTATCGATCGGTAGTCACAGCAACCAGGTGGAAGAGAGATAGACCTCCAAAACTGTAGATCAAGGCCTGAAAGTACTTGGCGTTTACCGCTAGACAGTTGAACTCATCCTGGACCATCCTGGTATACATATCTAACGGTATCGCCAGGACACCGGTCAGTAAATCAGCGAAAGCGAGACTGGTAAAAATGATGTTCGTGGGCGTTCGCAGACGATTATCTCTATACACAGCCGCGATGACGAGTGAGTTTCCCGCCACAATGAAGAAAGTGATGGGCACCATGAAGATAGCTAATAAAGCTTGATGTAAAGGCAAGTTCAGTAGTTGGTTTTGATCAAATGTGTACGTTGAATTATTAAAATTCATGATTGATATCTGGTTGAATCGAAGATTAGTTCTAACGAAAGTACGAGCGTTGCAAACCGGACTACATTAAGGACTAGTTACGTTTTTAAAGAAATACTCGTACCGCAAGTATTCCTTGATAACAGACTAATACTGTATATGACGTAACAAAACCGAAATAATCTAAACATTTAAAATATGAAAGTTATTGGTAAACGAAAACATGAAGTATAAATACACGTTCTGGATACTGTGAGTGATCGTTCTTAGTGTTCCAGTCTCTGTGGCGCATAAATCGGCAATGCAAGAGCTTTTACCAAATGTTACGGCCTTCCAACTCGGTTCGCATCATGCAATCAAAATCCGTGATGAAATACATCGCTGCAATAGCCGCTAATAATGAGCAAATCAGCATGATTGCAGTGCGACTGGATAGTTCTCAATAAGCCTAATGGAAGTGCCATTATCCTCCGAAATGAGACATAATTAAGAACATTAGGTATCATTCAAGCATGCGGGTGTTTTGCTCACGTTGACGTCCAATTCTGTGAAAAAAAATCCCGAATAATACACAAGCTGTCAGTAAAATTTCGGCCTTATCAATCAAACAGTTCCTGAGTAGTTTAGTGTTTCCAAGCAATTTATACATAAAAATCTCACATTAATCATTATATTGCTAGCATGAGGATATTTTCAAGGTGACTCTAAGAAGTAAACAGTGGGAAGAAGAAGATGCATCCGTATGAAAACATGTAATTGGCAAGCAAAGGAAATACAAGGACATACCATGTGGTGAATGAAGGTTGAAGGGAAATCGTATACACAGGGGACCCGATTTATACTGTATAACTAATAATAGAGCCCGATGGAGACCTGATATGTTTTTTTTTTTAACTTCTTTTCTTAGGGGGGGGGGGGGTTACAACGTTTCTATTTAAAGTTTGTATTTCCATAATCTCGGATTAAACGGGCTACTTTTTATAAATATGAGATGTGAAAAAAAATGTGAACATTAAGTACTAGCGTGTGAGTTTCGTTTCGTGTGTGTGTGTGTGTGGTGTGGTTGCCTGTGTGGTGTGTCTGTCCTGCGCTCTCTGTCTTGGGTCTACAGTGAAGAGTGTGTTCCTCTGTGTGTCTATGTGGGTGCTTTTGTGTGTCGTGTGTGCTTGTGATGTTTGCTTAGTGTTATGTTACCGGTGATGTGGTGTATGTTCTGTGTTTGTCTGCCATCTGTCGTGGTGTTTGTGTGGTGCTGTAGTGTGTCTGTGGTTCTGTGTCTGTCTGTGTGTTGTATCTGTGTGTAAATCTGTTATGTGTCTATGTGTGCTGTGTCTCTCTTCTCTGCGTGTCAGACACAGCATATAAGAACTAGACGGACAGACTAGAATACACACATCAAAGACATATTACGGGGCGACACACACACACACACAACAGCACACACCTACACACACACACACCACATCACCCAAAAAAAAACACACACACACACCACACACACACCACACAACAGAGGCACCAATATGCGCACCATTGTACATTATGTACTACCCACATGTCCCGTAACTCACACACTACAAACACACACACGTGCAAACTTACATGCACATATCACAGATACACACACACAGCACACACACACAGACACACATTAAAAACCATACATAAGTTACACCAACACACGCCAGATGTACCACAGGCACTACATGACACACACACATACGCACAGACCTCACGCACATACAAAACACAAACATTCGACCACAGCGAAAACTCACAAGATTTCATACCCATGTACTACAACACTCCACCGCAAATCACCACACACATCGGCACACGCCACACGCAAACGCATCACACACACACACACACACACACACACACACACACACACACACACACACACACACACACACACACACACACACACACACACACACACACACACACACACACACACACACACATGCACACACACCCATACATACACTCACATACCCACGTACTATAAAGGGAACATGTATTTAAAAAAAAAATAAATGGAATCAAAATAAAGATGACTTTCCAAAATGTATTATGCCCCCCCCCCCGAAAAAAAAAAATGCATCACGCGTTCGGGATATACATGTGTACACAGGTTCGTCATTTCAAAACGAGTATTTCACACAAACATGTCCTGTGTGCAAAATAGAAAATAAAATGGGTCCATTCTGATCGTAAAAGGACTGTTGATGTCCCACCCTAAAACGGAGTCAGATTTGACAAGGAAGTTTTTCGAATTTTGTCCCAGAATTTTATAAAATATGAAACAAATGGGGTCAAATCTGACCACGTTACAGCGTGTTACCTCAGCAAACCATTTTTACGTGAAGTTGATCCGGGTTAATGTTTAATGTGTGTGAAGAAAAAAACAATTGTAACACGTTCAAATTTACATGTTTCATACTTTATTGCACTATGCCTACATCACTACATCTTATAGTTGCTATAACATTAAGGCGAATTGGTAGGCACTGTGTATTGATTTAAAATGACCTATAACATCACAGTTATTAAATGAAATGAACATCATCAATATCCACATTTACACAATTGTGGCTATTTTCAAGGAAAAATGAATTTCAAAACTTTAATTAATTTATAATATTTCGACAAGATTGCGGGTGGCAGGGTTTAATCTTCTCAACTCACAGTATTCAAAATGTTAGTAAGGCAGCCACCATTAATTGTAAAAACTATATTATAAACACGATGTGCAGTAGAGTTACGATTGATCGCAAATTTGTTTATTCACAGTTAGCTATTGCACTCTTATTTTCACATATTCTGCCACTGTAAAGACAATGTTATTACACATTTAACGATAATGCAATCAAGCAAAATATAACAACAACCAAAGAGCTAATCATTAGGCCTACAAACGCTCGAATGAGTAAAGGTTACAGAGAAGAATGCTGGCAAAAAATGTGCTAGCCTGGATATATAATTGAGAAAAAAAAAATTGTTTTTTTTTTTCAATTAAAACTCTACTTGACTTCTTTTTTCCATTCGCACACGTAGTTGATGACGTCACCGCAGTTCTGATCGTCCCATCCGGTCTGAGTACCGGAAGTGCGTTCCACGCAATGCTCGTCGTTGTCTTTGTGATTGGGCTGGCCATCCCGGAAGTTTTTGTAGTGACCAGGAGACCCATCGGTCCAGAACCAGGTATTCTGGGTAATCTACGATGATAAAAATTAAAGGCAGGGGATCTCTTTTGCATGCCTAAAACTTAACATTGTGTAAATAAAATGCATTAGAGAAATGCTCTGGAACTCTAGAAAATTATAGACTAGAAACTAGTTTTAGTGGAATATAGTTGACGTTAGACTCAGATTGAATTTTTCTAGCTGAAAACAATCCATAACATGAACATACACTAAAACGGGTACTCATTGATGTTATTACTTAGAACATAGTTCAAATTCTAGGCAATCACTGACTCCTAGATTTTACAAACATGCCCTTCATCAATAGCCTAAGGGCATGGGTTATCTTTTCCTGGTCTGTGGGGAAGTTTGCAAATGAGATCCACTGCCTTTAAAAGATGAGTTTGAATAATCAATTCGGTGACACAAAAAGGGATGGATCCAGAAAATGAAGTGATGCCACGATTGCTACCAGCTCCCTATGACGTGCCAATGTTATTGTGCCTCCCACACAAACATATACATACACGCTCACACACGCACACACATGCACACACACACACACACACACACACACACACACACACACACACACACACACACACACACACACACACACACACACACACACACACACACACACACACACACACACACACACACACACACACACACATACATACATACTCTTACACACGAATACACTGCACACACGCGCACACACACGCACACCCACATACAGGAACACACACACACACAAAACATGTACACGGCCACATACAGCAAATTAAAATAATACATAAGTTGTGGAGTGCAGCAAACATGGTCCCACCACAGGGCAACACAGTGTTTCAACATGTTTTTAAGTTGCAAACGCCAAACGTATGGTTGCCTTGTACTTTTCTCCAGCAATCAGTCCCACCCATCCGTACCATTCGTCGCTGTTCGTACAGCGATTTCGATATGAGCGTTAAATTAACATGCGATGCTTTTTAAGTATTTGGTAAAGTGGTAGTGTGAAATTGACCAAACAGGCCTGCAGAATTAATTAAGCACAACCTGTGCGCATAAAATTTTATGCCAAGGTCAAGGAAATCAAAACTTTCGATCCTCGTATGAAATTTTGAAAAATCTCTTGGATATTCAGCCCTCGTGTTTTATCCCAATGTGTCTCAGTTCATTGAATGAAAATACGACAAATGTTTGACGATAATGTTTTTAGCTTTAAAGCTCGTCATAAAGGAAATACCAAGTTAAACTAAATTTGTGAATAAACTACAGTTATGTCTTTTTGGCAACCCCGATATGATTCCACTTCACTTTGACATTTATATTGAATGTGAAACTTTTCACGAAAGTAAGATTGAAAAGTTATGCATGAGATTTTAGAAATTAAGATAAGCTCTGGTATGTTCGAAATACTCTGATGATAACAATCCCGTGATTGTGAAGTTGTGGATAATCCGATAGGAAATGTGATGGCCAAGTGGATAGAGCGTCTGCCTCACAATCGGAAGGTCGTGGGTTCGTGCCTGGCCGGGTCATACCAACGACTTTTTAAAAACGGTACCTTCTGTTTTCTAGCCAGGCGCTCGGCATTCTAGAACAGAGAGGGGTAATAATAGCATTTATGTTATGCAGGGCCCGTTGGAAGATCAGTCTATTTGATTGAAGTGGCTACCCTGGGTAAATAAAAAATATTATTATTATTAAGAACGGTGATCCGATATTTGCTCCGGCGACAGTCGCTCCAGTGACAATATCTCAGAATACGAAGGATTAGGGTTAGGGTTGCCATTTGGTTTCTAGTTCAGAATAGGGCTGGGGTTAGTGTTAGGGTTTGGGGTTAAGGTTGAGGTTAGGGTTAGTGCCTAAAAGTAATAGTCGGATCAATTGTCGTTGGGGAAAATGTCGGACATTCAGGAGGAACACCAACCTTATCAGTGAGACCGTTGTAGGCACGGCCGTTGCTGCCGATCAGTTCGGCGAAGACCTCTTCCTCATCCGCGTTATCGATTTTGATCAGACTACAGTATCCATCGATGGCCTGGCACGCCGCCTGGGCGTCCGCCTGGTTCTTCTGGGCGGTGAAGAGCTTGTAGCACGAATCGGCGTGCGACGTCCATCCCGACGGACACGGCTGATCATTGTCTTTAAATGAGACGTAAAATTGACATGTTTTTTTATTGCAGGAAGTTCATCATTTTCTTATCCTCAAAGAATGTTCATAATAATAAGGGTATTCATGCGATATCTTACGACCGTTAATTTATTATTTTTTTGGTAAATATATACATTTTGTGTACAGTTAAATCTTTTTAATTGCATCAAACGAAAACTACGAATAACTTCAAAATTCAGGTCAAGGCCTCAGTTACGGATTAATAGCAGACTACGGTATACACACTTTGACAACGACAAACCAACATTCCCAAATGAAACTGTACATGAAATGATACACACAGCCAACTTCACAGCATATACTACAACAAATTTGAATGGCACATGGACAAGAAAATGCTCATAATATCAGATAGTTACGTATCGTGATACTTATTTATGTAATAATAGCCATAAAGTTTATCAAAAGGTAACATGTTAGAATTTATTTTCTGGCGATTTGGGTTTATTTCAAACGTTAATACCTTGTTGCGCTATACAGTGTGTATCAAAAAAGTAGACACTTAGAAAAAAAATTATTACACAGAAATTTCATGATCTTGAGATCATGTTTTTATATGAATATTTTTCCTTGGATCTAAGCTATCTGATGACACTGTTGGTATTGAAAGTATTTCACGTATGAGTGAGCACAACCCACTTTCGTCCAATCAGCCAAAAATGCATTTGCGCACAGAATTCTGTTGTTATAGTCAATGTTTAATGCCTCACAGACTGGTGCGGCAGAAGCTTTCAACTGATATGCACAAGTATTGAATTCT